>VUQS01039953.1:15478-26354 GCA_015108495.1 Heterochromis multidens | reverse complement strand
AGCTCTTCTAGAATAACTGCCTGTCTCTTGGAATCTCCTCCATGCTCCTGAGACTGTGCTGGCAGATGCAGCAGACCTTCTGGCAATGGCACATATTGATGTGCCATCCTGGAAGAGCTGGACTACCTGTGCAACCTCTGTAGTGTCCAGTGTCCTCATGCTACCAGTAGTGACACTGACCCTAGCCAAATGCAAAACTAGTGAAAAAACAATCAGACAAGATGAAGAGGGAAAAATGTCAGTGTCCTCCACCTGTAAAACCATTCCTGTTCTGGGGGTTGTCTCATTGTTGCCCCTCTAGTGCACCTGTAATTTCATTAAGACCAAGGCGGCTGAAAATGATTAACAACCCCCTCTGCTACTTAACTGACCAGCTCAATATCCCAGATGTTTAATTGACTTGGTGCTATACTCTGATTAAAAAGTGTTCCTTTAATTTTTGAGCATTGTATATTTTTAAAAAATACCTGCTTTAGAAGAGGGAGGCATGGACGTAGCAGCTTGTAAAGACAGGTTTTAACAAAAAGATTCTGTTAAATTACATCACTCATATTTGACTAACACTTTGGAATAAATATTAAGATATCTCAGCCCCTCCTGTTTTTATTTCTTCTTTAAATATTGCTCTTGTCATTGCCTTAATTTTATGCTAATTGCATACTACATCACCAAAGGTTGTTTATTGTGCAGGATAATCCAGACCTATCTGTCCACCACGCTGACATAAACCCTCCTTAAACCTGCAGAGGTCATGCCCTTCTGAGGTAGCAGCGCCCTGCAGAAAGAGGATTGATGGTAAAGATTGTCTAAATGTCACCTAGTCATGTCAACTTAAAACAATACAGTATATCTGGATACTCACACACACACATTTCAAACCTCTTCTTATCTGACCTCTTCAAAGACCACAACATTGGACTGTTGTGTGCTTGTTTTCACCCAGTGAGCTTTGGAGATCTTTCTTTCAGCTCCTCAGGTTTCTCAGTGGCTTTACAGTTTAACCCTCTCAAGGTCAGGGTGAGGTCAGGGGAATAAAGACAGCTCCAGGATTTACCTTCCTCCTCTATCATTCACAGTCACTGAGCCCACATGCTGAAAGTGACATATTGTTTTTAAAGCCTGTTTCAAGGACTGGGTCTGGTTTCAGTCAGAGGACCTACAACTAAAGAAAACACATGGAAGTAGACAAAAGAAAAGCAAATATAGAAACACTGCCAGTGCTGACAAATTAATTTAGTTTGTTTATTTGTCGTTGTTTCTTGTTTATTTGTATGTGTGTTCTAAAGTTGCAGTGTGTTACTGGTCTTTTAATATCAGCCAATCAGAAATAACACAGAAAATAGGAAAAAAGAAGGGGATGAAATGAGACAGTCAATGAAGATCAGATGAAGTGAGACATAAATAATTTGATCAATTAGTCCACCTCTTTGATTCAGACTGTAATGTCTCAACAAATATTAATTACTATGGGATTTTATATACACATTCTTATCTCCCTTAGAATGAATGAATGAATGAATGAATTGCACTAACTTCAGTGATCCCTTCACTTTAATATAACTAAAATCAGGTCAGATAGTGAAAGTGAAAAACACCCTTACTCTTTCTATAGGAATTAAGAGGGTAAGTAGCAGCCAGGTGCTGCTAATTAAATGCACTTGGTTAATTGATCACCTCTATGAAAGCAGAAGTTTGGGCAGTTTGCTGGTCTGGAGTATTCACATGTGTGTTATGCCACAAACCTCCCAGGAGTGGACGTCCCAGCAAAAGGCCAGACCGTGCAAAGCTCAGAGAAACTGCAAAAAACCCAAGAGCTACATCTCAGACTCTACAGGCCTCAGTTAGGATGTTAAATGTTAAAGTTCATGACAGTGCAATTAGAAAAAAACTGAACAAGTGTGGCTTGTTTGGAAGGGTTGCCAGGAGGAAGCCTGTTCTCTCTAAAAAGAACATGGCAGCACAGTTTAGGTTTGCAAAGTTGTATCTGAACAAACCACAGGACTTCTGGAACAATGTCCTTTGGACCACATTTGGAGGAAACCAAACACAGCATATCAGCACAAACACCTCATACCAACTGTCCAGCACGGTGGTGGAGGGCTGATGATTTGGGCTTATTTTGCAGCCACAGGACCTGGGCACCTTGTAGTCCTTGACTCGACCATGAACTCTTCTTTATACCAAAGTATTCTAGAGTCAAATGTGAGGTCATCTGTCGGTGAAAGTTTGATCCAAACTGGATCATGCAACAGGACAATGATCCCAAGCACAACAGCAAATCTACAACAGAATGGCTGAAAAAGAAAAGAATCAAGGAGCTGCAATGACCCAGTCAAAGCCCAGACCTCAACCTGATTGAAATGCTGTGGTGGGACCTTAAGAGAGCTGTGCATAAACGATTGCCTGCAAACCTCAATGAACTGCAGCAGTGTTGTAAAGTAGAGTGGGCCAATATTCCTCCACAACAACTTCAGAGACCAAAGGCATAACTTTCAAAGTGGCAATCGGGGCATTGCTCAGGTGCCCAAAAATCACGAGGAATCCAGTGGACATGACTATTTAATGGACTCCTCCACATTATCTAACATGCATATTATTGTTTTGTTAAACTAAGGTTGGACAGATTATAAGAGTTGCACTATATGTTCAAGCCATGGTTTTACCTTGTGACCCAAAGCCTAACTTTATTTATGCAGTATACATTTTCCTTATGAATTGAATTTTAGCTGCAAATATTTATTCAACTGATTAAAAACAGGCACTTTTTCTTAAACGTTTTAATGACAGAGGGGTATGCTGGGAAACATATTACTTGTACTTGTTGACCTTGCTTCCTGCCATTTGTGGGAAATGTGCAAGAACCTGTTGATGTCATTTATGCAACAGTTTGTTTTTCGGTGTCTTGTAGAGTAGTTTGTATAAATTGTGTTTATTAGGCCAAAACAAAACAAGTGTTGCTCAAAAGATGAAGTAGAGAACAGAGTAGGATGAGTATACCACCAGGACTTTGGATTTGACCAGTGCCATCAATGACTTTGCTGAGCGCAGGGCCAAAAAGATGACGTTCTGATGGGTGAGTAGTTTAAAGGATTGAAACATTTTACCACGTATATGTTAAAAATATGCACTCTTAATGTAATATGTGTGTGTGAGATATCTAGAAGCTGGTCCACTGGAAATAATTGTGGAATGAGGAATTCTATAAATAAACATGCTTGTTTGATACAGTGACCCATCCACTTCCCCTGGCACTTCCCCTTTAATCACAAAAACACTGCTTGGTTTTGCATCATTGTGACTGTGAGTTACATTAGATTTTTGGGCATATTTTCAGCAATTTGTTGACAGCTCTGTAGTTTTTCAGCAAGTATGAGCTGTCGAAGATTCCTTATACATATCTCCAGCTTTGAGTGCTTTTCCCACTCAGCTGCCTGTATTTGTGGCATACAGCATGTGTTATTATGGAAGTGTGGTCCTTCTGTTTAGCATATATTAGCATGCCAACATGCTAAAATATGATGGTGAATGTAGTAAGCATTATACCTGCTTAACAATTGCATTTTCACAGAGTCACTGTGAGCATGCTGACGTATTTAGCACAAACAGCCTCGCAGAAGCACAAACAAACTGATATCAGGGAGAGTGCCGCAGAGTTATATAAAAGTCTACAGCCTGTCTCATATTTTCTCTTTCAAACACTTCTTTCAACCCTAGCTGTAACCTCTCGAGGTCTCGCGTTACGTCCACTCTTCTGCACAATTACCCAATGAAGTAGAAGCTACTGTGTCTGGCATGCGGCTGAGTTTGCAAAGGGGTAGGCTAGGGTGGGGTAGGGTGGAGGGGAGACGCTTTCCTACCCAATCTGACTTGAGGGAGCTCTGGGTGTGTGATATCCTGAAGTGACAAAAGATTGGGGACATGGATTTTGGGGTGGGGGATTATTGGACGAGATCATAGGGATGCCTTCACAGATTGCACAGCGCTCCTTACACACATAGCCCATCAGATTTTAGCACAGTCAATCTGCCTTCAGTGTTCAGACATAATGCTAACCCCCCCTGTGTGGATCAGACACCACACAGACAGATAATCCTTCCCAAAGTCTGTCATTTGATGACCATCTCCCCCCCAAAAAAGCATACATTTGTTATGCATACTTCTGCATACTGCATGTTCCTGCACACACAGGAAGGATTTGGGGTCACAGCATGCAACTGCTCTTTGGGTTTGGGGAGAGTGGGGATTATTGATTTAGTATGCTGGCCAGATGTAAGCACACACCACTGACACAATGTACTAAAATTTGAGTAACACTACACAGCAATCTTTTCCTAAAAAAATAACATTTGATTTGTGTAGAGTGAAAGCTGCCATTGAGTGCCTTCTCTTCCCTAAGTAATAACAGCCTTGTTAATGTTTCATTCATATCTAATATACTTTAATTCCATCAATCCGTCAGCCCAATAACTGACATCTCTTCTGCATCAACATTGCAAATCTTAGATCTCCTGGTCTGTTGCTGCTCTTCATCTATGAGCCTTTTTTCCATTTCTATATATCGGCACTTTGCTTTCCCGGTCTGTCAGACTTCTCTCACTCAGTCTCTTTCACTCCCCTTGTATTTTTTTCCCTCTCAGCATTCCCATCACGTCCTCGTCTCCTCATTTGCTCAGATTTGAGGTTTTATTCTGGGGGTAAGATGTAGCCTGTGCAGTGACTGTTTGATATATAAGTGATACATTTCACAGCCTAAGTTCAGCAGCTCAGAAGAGAACTACACTCCTTAGCTACACCTTGTTCAGTGTGTGTTTTTGAACGCCCCTGTAAGCTTGATCACATAAATGGAACTGTCAGAACAAGAGAGCGGGACCAGAATCAGGAAGGAAGGAGCTCCACTCACATGAATCTCCGCTGGATGGCCCAGTAAAGGAGTGCTGCCATTTTTGGGAGCAAGGAGCCATCTCCTAGGTGAGTGCCATAGCAACAGCCAACGTGGGCCCCAGCTTTCCGAGCTGTCCTTTTCAAGCTCCCAATCAAAAGTGGCAGGCCAGGTTTTTTTGTTATGTGGCGTCTCCTACCCTCTCTCTTGACCATTCTTCTGCCTCTCCTTTTCTCTGCCTCTGTGACATGGGCCTGGCCTTGTTCACCAGGGAGGCTGTGAGAAGACTGCAGAGGTAGAGGGTCTGTGGGAAAATGTTGCCAGACAACACAAGGGTATGTGACAGCGAGGGTAAGCTAATATTGTCTAAGTGGGGGAAAAGGGGGTATATTAGTAGTTTAGATTGTCAGATTGACAAGAGTCAGCTACTGCGGTATCCAAATTATGCAAACTGCAGATTTGATGCTTTAAATCATGCTCCAGAGTTTGCACATTAAAACACAAACCAACATGCCTGTAAATAGGTTTACTGCCCTGATTCACTCAAATCTATCAGCCTCTAGATTTTGTACTCGTTCTCAAACATACTTGCTTTTAATTTTGCTCCTGTGTCTCATTATATATTTTATTTTAGGGAATTGAGTTTGTTAAAAATCCTGTTTTGTAATATTGCAAAACTTACATTATGTGCTCCTTGGTGGGAAGATCATGTCTTGGAGCCTCACTCCTACAGGGTTGGTTTTGGTGTTTTCTGGAGGAAGGAGCTTAGGAGAAAAGTTGTGGTTTTGTTTGCTTGTTATTTGGACAGTTAAGGTGACGTATGCATTTTTCTTTGTTCGTAGATTGTGGTGGATGGTGACACTCCGAGGGTGGCACGTTGGTGCAAACCTGATCGTCTGGGGCCTTTCTGTGCAGAGCTTGCATGTTTTTTTTCCCTGTCTATGCATGGTTTCTCTTCAGGAACCTTGGTTTCTCCACTACTCCACTTGTCCAAAGGCAGGCTTAGGTCAATTGGTGATTCTAAACGGCCGTGGTCTGTCAACCTGTGATGGACTAGCAACCTTACCAGGGTGTACCTCTGGTCTTCCCCTGCCACCGACACAGATGGGTAATGATCCCTCATAAGAAGAAGCTACTTTCAGCTGCTCCTTTGTCACATGAGGTCAAGGTGAGT
The DNA here is from genome assembly GCA_015108495.1 of Heterochromis multidens. Lineage (NCBI taxonomy): Eukaryota > Metazoa > Chordata > Actinopteri > Cichliformes > Cichlidae > Heterochromis > Heterochromis multidens. The sequence goes on along the minus strand of VUQS01039953.1, from coordinate 20,301 downwards.
TTTTACACCAGATGCCCTTCATGATGAAACCCCAACAGAGATTTGTGTCTCCGGCTGGAGTCAAACTGGCAACCTTTCAGTCGTCGAGTGAATGTGTTTACTGCCCCTCATAAAGATGCTGATCACTGATCAAATTAAAGTAACTCGGGATGCATTCGTTGTTCTTTTGAGCGTCTCTGTATTGCCAGCCTTAATGTTTAAAAAATAGAAAAAAATATCAACATCAGAATGGTGGGCTAGGTGTTGGCGCCAAAAACCAGAATCCACTTTTACCAGTTTACTGCATCACGAAAGGTGTGACGCTTCGAGCACACCTGCTCTTCATCAACCATGATGATGAGGATGACCCTGACGACCCTCTGGCTTCTAACCAAATGGACATGACACTAATGACATCCCCATCAGCCAGAGTGACTACTGCTAATGAGCAAATAGTTGGCATGCTAATATGCTCAATTAGCATGGCAAACATGACTCTACATGCTAAACACCATGTTGTTACCTATTATGCTTCACAGAGCTTTTGTATTTCACTATGAAGGACTTAAGAATTAGCATTTCACTTTTTGACATGTAATGGGACAAAACAGAACTGAATCAATGAAGAATAATTGATTTTACAAATAAATGTATCAATCCATGGTTTTCACGAAGCCTTCTGTAGCCCTTATGTTTTATTTTCTATTAATGATGTTTGTTCATATACACCATTATATTTGCCATTATTTTAGTTTCAGATGAAGCTTGTGGTAGAAATATGGTGGGTGTGGAAGAGTCATATTCTGCATATTAATTAATGAATTTATTTAGATGCTTCATTGTTGTTAATTTATTATATCGTTTCTTTATATGTTGCTTCCAATCAGCCAGACTTTCTTACAATTTTTTTAAAGTGGTTTTGAGCAATAGTTCTCTAGGCTTTCTGAGGTTTTTGTTTGGACACTGGCTGCTTTTTCACTCATTTTCAGTTCACTCCTTGTACCTGACCATTTCAAATGTTTGGTTCAAATCGTCATCAATATGTACAGAGGAGGTCAGGAGAGAGGTACAACAGTGAGTGTCTACAGCCATCCATCTGATTGGCAACAGCTTTATTTTTCAGCATGACAAAGATCCCAAACACACTGCCAATGAAGTAAAAGCATACCTGGATAGAAGAACACACAGTGGAACACTATCAGTCATGGATTGGCCTTCCCAGAGCCTGGACCTTTATTGAAGCAGTGTGTCTGTTTTATCCCCTTATACTGTATTTCCATGTATGTTTGCATGTTTCAATAAATCGCTGCACCTATTCCCCATTTTCCTAGCAAAATATAAAGAAAAGAGGTAGCAGCAGTAACTTGAAGTAATGGTTCTCTGTATGACTTCATCAATCTGTCACATCGTTGTGGAGGAATATGGCTCAAAACTTTTGCACAATATTGTATATTCATTCTGTTGTTAGCTAATGTCAACATTCTTGTGTTTGATGATCCCCCACAAAAGATGGCACATCTTAAGCTTACGTTTGTATGTAAAAGTCTGAAATAATTATAATATAACCTCTAGTTATATTATCTAATGTTGTTTCCAAAGGCTCAGCAATGACAGAGCTGACCATAGGTTTAGTGTTACAGTTTATTACATTCATACAACAGTGGTGACAAGTAGTCTTATAAGGTGCATGTCAAGGAGTACAGTGGTGGATAAAACATCATTTAGAGGTTATTAAAAGGTACGTCCACATCACAAAACACATGCTGAATAATTCACACATCTCCTGCTGTTTCTCCTGTAGTTCTAAGATACATGCAATGAGTGCTTCTGTTTTTATGTAACCAGAGCGCCACCTTGTGGATAAATGAGACACTTCAAAGACGGATGGAGACGACAGTATTTATGCTGTTAAGTTAGTTATGGATATTTTTAAAATACAGAAAGGCAAGGATAAAGAAGAGTTTGAGTTAGAAGGAGGAAAATATTCAGATTCCCTGTTTTATTATTTATTAACCTGTATTATCCTATTCCGTGATCAATAACCTCTGTGTGCTCTCTGACTACCCCTTCTAACGTGAACCCATCCTTTGCTGCAGCCAGCCGAGGTACCGTGACACCTTCTGGAAGATGTAGCCTTTGCTGCAGTCAGTCCCTGCTGGTTGACTCACCACCCCAGTAAGGAAGAACACCTCCCTGTACAGGGTGAGCAGGGGGCTGCCGGAGCTCATGGTGCAGTCAGCTTTTTCCTGAGGAGCAGTACAGCCCATTTTGTTGGTCATCAAATTGCGGTGAGTTTCCAGACACTCAGGCAGCTTGTTGTACACTAGGGTGTTAAGAGTGAGCGGTTCCTGGAAAGCAGATCCCTGCTGGGGTTCCTTCCAGCCAGTGACCACAGCTGGGTAGTCACCTGCCATCAAAATGCTCTCAGCAAAGTCTCTTTCTGGCAGACAGGCAGCAGTTACCCCTCTTTTAAAGATGATGCGGTCGCGGAGCTCAATCACAGCCAGGTCATTTTCAGGGCGACCTTCCTCATGGCGAGGGTGGACATGAGTTACTTTAACATACAGCGTCTGCTGTCCACTATCACTGCTGCTAGTGCTGCGCTTGCCTGTGGAGAAGATAAGGATGGATGACGGTGTCAAAAGTTCTAAAATTCAAGTACACATACTGACATGCAGTAAAAACGGATTTAGTTAATTAAGTTAAGTTTTGAGGTTCTTAGAGTTGTGCAGAACTGTGTTGCAATTTACGACAGAAATAACCAAGTATCATAAATATCTATCAGGTCAGCTTGTTTTTTTTTCCACTGTAGACCGCACATAGAGTCTAAGGTTCCCTCACAGCCACACTCAGGATAAATAGGTTTGATTTACTAAACATGATTCAATTACACCATATTTAAAAAATAGCACCTCAAAAAGACACAACATTAAAATAAAAACAAAATATTAATCTGCTGATGTAATATATTCATGGTTCTTAAAGTGACAACACTGAGCTGTCGGTTATTTTACTTTTGAAACTTTATTTACATTTTTATGGTATTACTTCTGTAATTTTATTTAACAAGGATTTAAATTGGAGAATTTTCTTTTTTGTGGTTTTGTTTTTGGTTAAGTAAATGATGAGTATTTCTTCTATCACTGGGTAGGCATATACTGTATGTTTTTGATTACATTATAATTTAGGCACAGACTCTTTTGAAAGACAAAAAAAAAAATGAGGAATAAACACTTAAAAATAGGAACAAATGAGGACTATAATAATAAAAATAAAACAAGGGTCATTCCATATAAAAATCAGTCAAATCTGAGAAAACTTCCCACCTGACATCTTTTTTCTGTACATTTAGTATTCCTATTGTAAAGAAACATGTTCAAGAAAAACACTTGTGAAAAAGTTTTCACAGGACTCTACAGTCCAGTGAAAAACTAAGTACACCCCATGATTCAGCAGCTTGTAGAACCTTTAGCCTGTAGCAGCAGTAACTTGAAGTAATGGTTCTCTGTATGACTTCATCGGTCTGTCACATCCTTGTGGAGGAATATGGGCCCACTCATCTTTACAATGTTGCTTCAGTTCATTGAGGTCTGCAGGCATTTGTTTATGCAATCAGGGTGAGGTCTGGATTTTGACTGGACCATTGCAAAACCTTGACTATTTTCTTTTCCAGCCAAGTGCTCTCACTTGCTGATGATGTCCCGTTGCACGACCCAATTTCGGTCAAGCTTCAGCTATCAGACAGATGGCCTCACATTTGACTCTAGAATACTTTGGTATACAGAGGAGTTTGTGGTCGACTCAGTGGCTGCAAGGTGTCCAGGTCCTGTGGCTGTAAAACAAGCCCAAATCATCAGCCCTCCACTACCGTGTTTGACAGTTGGTATGAGGGGTTTGTGCTGATATGCTGTTTGGTTTTCACGAAACATGGTGCTGTGCATGATGATCAAACATCTCCACTTTGATCTTTTCTGTCCATAGGACATTGTTCCAGAAGTCTTGTGGTTTGTTCAGATACAACTTTGCAAACCTAAACCGTGCTACCATGTTCCTTTTACAGAGAAGAGGCTTCCAAACAAGCCACACTTGTGCAGCTTTTTTTCTAATTATACTGTCATGAACTTTAACATTTAACATGCTAACTGAGGCCTGTAGAGTCTGAGATGTAGCTCTTGGGTTTTTTTACAGTTTCTCTGAGCATTGCATGGTCTGACCTTGGGGTGAATTTTCTTGGACGTCCACTCCTGGGAAGATTGTGACATTGTGTTAACACACATATCTAACACCAGACCAGCAAACTGCCAAAACCTCTGCTTTTACAGAGGTGCTCTCACTTGCTGATGATCAATTAACCAAATGCATTTGACTGGCATCACTTGACTACTACTGACCCTTCAATTCCTATAGAAGCAGTTAGGGTGTCCTTAGTTTTTCACAGGACTGCATAGAGTCCTGTAAAAACTTTCTTTTTCACTTGACTATATGTTTAAAATGTTACATTTTAAAAATGTAAAAACCTGCTCTCTTCATTAATTTGTGGTAACTCTTATCTAAAAACAATCAATATTCTTTTTACCTTCTGATACAAAATTATATCCTGAGAACCCAAAATATACTCACATGTGAAAACTTAAATATACCTTTTTAGGGCACAAGTTGGCTTCCATACTGTGTGCTAACATGTAAGTGTTTTCTTATGTCATAAAAAAAAATTATATATATATATACACATATATATATATATATATATATATATATATATATATATATATATATATATATATATATATATATATATTTATTTATATTTTTTTTTTTTTTTTTTTTTTTTTTTTTTTTTTTTT
>VUQS01039949.1:5229-16314 GCA_015108495.1 Heterochromis multidens | reverse complement strand
ATAAAAGACTCCTCACACCCCGCTCATAATCTGTTCCAACTGCTGCCATCAGGCAAAAGATACAGGAGCATTAAAACAAAGACAAATAGACTGAATAGCAGTTTCTACCCTGTAGCTATTAAGGCTTTAAATGACACCTAATCACTTCCAATTCAACCTGACAAGTACAGTGCAATAGATGACATCCTGTGCAATAGTGTTTTTATGTGCAATAAGGTTTTATTTATTATATTGAACGACTGTGTTCTACCTCTCTTTTTATATATTATTTTTTGTAATTATATTTATACTTTTCTTTTGACACCGTAGGGACTGCACTTAATTTCGTTGTACCTGTTACAATGACAATAAAGAGATTCTGATTCTGATTCTGATTCTTAGAGATGGGCAAATCCTCCCCCTCGTGCCCAGACTCTGCTTCCTCTACAGAAGACGTGTCAGTGGGATTCAGGAGGTCCTCGGAGTATTTCTTCCAATGTCCGACTATGTCCTCAGTTGAAGTCAGCAACACCCTGCCCCCACTATAATAATAATAATAATAATAATAATAATAATAATAATAATAATAATAATAATAATAATAATAATAATAATAATAACTTAGATTTGTATAGCACCTTTCAAGAAACCCAAGGATGCTTTTCAGAGGAGTATAAATCAACAAACACAAACACTACACACCGTGTGAGTGGAGCACCGCTTTCCCCTCCTGAGTCGCCTGATGGTTTTCCAGAATCGCTTTGAGGCAGTCCGAAAGTCTTTTTTCCATGGCCTCACTGAACTACTCCCACACCTGAGTTTTTGCTTCAGCTACCACACGGGCTGCATTCCACTTGGCCTGCTGGCAACTGTGAGCTGCTTCCAAAGTCCCACAGGCTAACCAAGACCAATAGGACTCCTTCTTCAGCTTGATGGCTCCCTTCGCCTCTGGTGTCTACCATCTGGTTCAGGGATTACCAACACGACAGGCACCAGCCAACTTGTAGCCGCAACTCCTTACAGCAGCTTCAGCAATGGAGGTGTGGAGCATGGTCCTTTCACACTCAATATCCCCAGCATCTCTTGGAATGTTGTCAAAGTTCTGCCGGAGGTGGGAGTTAAAAATCTCATGGACCAAGGCCCCTGCCAGGCGTTCCTAGCGCACCCTCACAATAGGTTTAGGTGCACCAGGTCTATCCGGCATCCTCCCCCGCCACCTGATCCAACTAACCATCAACTTCTCTCTTCACCCAAACATATTTTTTGGTTTGTGTCCTGACTGAGCAATAGGTGGCAGTATATGGGATGATGCACAAGCATCCACTGTGTTGGCTGATATGCAACTATAACAGCAAAACACATGCATATACAAGAGAGCAGCTTTTGAATAGCTGCCCACTGTAGTGACCACTATGCATGAAAGGGGTAAAGTATAATATAAGTACAATGCTGGTTTGTAGGGGCATTTTATGCCTTCAGCTGACACATTATAAATTTTGTCTATATCATGCTTTTAGCCTAACAGTTAGAAGAGATATTTGTGTGCCTTTTTTTTCTTTAACTTTCAGATCCTTATTTGAGAAGTGGATCAACAGCTATCACCAAATGAAGCACTCTAAACACCACACTGGAAAAATGTCCATTATTTCACCTGTGATCACACACTTTGGCTTTCCAGTGCAAAGGAAGCTGGCAGAGGATTTGCCAAGCAAAGGAAAGGGAAAGGAAAAGGATGAAGATACAAGCTGGTGATAATCCAGTGCAGCTGGTCTCATGAGACGAAGAAGAAGCCTGATCACCTTCTCTACGAAAACAAGGTGAGTTTAATGTTATGATTTTTGTTTTTAAGGTATATATTTTATTTTAGTAATAAACTGTTTATATTGCAGCTGAATGCAGTTAAGTGCTTGTTAAATGTCTTGATGAATAGATAGTGGTCTTTCTGTGTATTTTATTTTATTTATTATATGGGAAAAAATCCTGTCAGCCTTGTCTGGAGAGGACTGTGGTCATCCATCTGTCCCGTTCTAATAAACCCAAAATTCAGAAACACCTTTGGATCTATTCAGTTAGATTCATATAGCACTAGTTAATAGTCAAAAACTATTGTCACTTTATATTAGAAAGTAAAGACTCTACAGTATTAATCTAGGACAAATGTTCACTTGGGCTCATTGATAAAGTGAATGCAATTTGGTGGTCAAAAGTCAGTTTTAGGCCATAACTCACTGCATATGTGTACTGTATCATGAGTGGTCACATGCATGGACATGGATGTAAACTGCATCTTAATTGTTTGGCTAAGGCAAAAAAACTGATAAAGGCAGTGATTCTACCTTAAAGGTATTCTGCATATTGTTAAATGAAATGTATGTCAGGTATCCTGTTTGGAGAAAACACTTTGAAGCCACTTGAATACATGTATATAAACACATTTGCATGAGGACAAACTGATTTCAGGAAAATAGAAAATGCTCAAATTGTGAAGATTGTGAGTTTTTTTTTTTAATGCATTTTTGTTCATGTATTAGCTGTTTAGTCATTTTATCACCAGACATTACATTAGTCTAGAGGTGGATGCTGTCATATTTTAGTATAGATTTTTATTTGAAGAAAATAAAAGGATGTTTAGTATTAAATATACAAGTCATTAAGTGACCAGGTACTAAGTACAGATTATAACAAAGATAAAGAATTTTTGAGCAAATGCTGGATAGGGTGTAATTGGATAGAAATGTATGCTTAAGGATATAAAGAAGTACATATAATGAGTTACAGTGAAAGGAAATGCCTGTAAATGGTAATATAAACAGAATTTTCCATTTTACCGTTTACGGAGAAGTTGGTGAACTTCTGTAAAACAAAAACAAAAACAAAAAAAACAGATAATGTCCTGGCAGAAAATTACATTGTGTTTTTTTACAGATTGTTTTTTTTTTTTACCATGTAGGGTTAGTTATATTGAGTTGAATACTACTTTAAAGGGAAGATTGCCATTTTTACTCTTGTATTTTATACTATGTAAACTAGTGTCAACCACCAGCTTTCTTGTTTCACTTGGATTTGTTTAGACTGCTGCAAACAATATTTAAGCTAGCTTGCTAATTATCCTGCAGCTATATTGTCAGCCAGTAGATTTAGCAAAACTAGCATAAGCCATTAGTAAAAAATAGAAATATGTTTAATTGGGTCACTTTTAATTTTGATACTTTGATGCAAAAACTGTTTTGTTACTAAAGTATTTTTCCACCACTGATTAAGCTGAAGCTTTTTTTTTGTTAAATTCACTTTTCATCATTTTGCACTTCCATCAGCTGTAAGTTTGTTGAATCTACTATGTTTGATGTTGCACAGACACTTCTGCATTTCCCCCGATAAGAACAAGTGTGTGCAGGTGTTTCTCGTGATGTGTACTCAGTCTGTCTATTTTTTCTTCCCACAATACCAACACATGTAGCACACATGGATTGTATCAGTGAATGTGTGTGTATGTGTTAGCTCTATGGTGAACTTCCCAGCATTTCTTCAAGACAATGCCTTCTGAAATAGATTACATAACCTGGAAAATGATTAAGTGGGTAATGAACATCAATGCTTGCTTTTAAAATATATTAAATAGTTTCATAATAGGCTTTTAATTGATCATATGTCAAATGTTATACAAGGTTACAGCCACTGATCTACAGCTAATTCAACGCACTGTCGTGTGTGTGTGTGTGTGTGTGTGTGTGTGTGTGTGTGTGTGTGTGCGAAGTCATGTCCAGTCAAGCAGGTAATGATTTGACACCAATTAACATGATCACACTTCCATCTTGTTGTCAGAACACCAGCTGTGGAAACAGATACAAAAATAGAGGAGGGGAAAATGAAGTGTAATGCTGATAGATTGATAAATGGAGAAAGATGAAGGAGTGGAGGAGTGCCAAATGAAAAGATAATGTGTGTGCATGGTTAGAAGAGAGAGGTGGTGGTGTTACATGAAGTGGAGGGAACCCCTCAGGGAGATCATGGGAGAATAGGGCTGTTTTATATGGTGCTGTCACAGGAATGGAAAGATTGACCGTAGCACATTGTCAGTCAGTGTGTGCTGTGTGATGGCAGGGAAGTAAATCATCCTTCCATGCTTCTGTGCTGCTGTCCTTCATAGTTTCCACAGAATTCAGAGCTCTAAAGGGCTTAAAGTTCACAATCTCAGCTGAAGAGTGCCACTGAAAGCATACACACACACACACCCTATGTGCCTTATATAAAGTCCATGGCTTGTATTATCAAAATTCTTCCCGTCTCCATTAAGTTATTTTGGAGTTTGGTCTACCATGATAACTGTCAGTGTCTGCAGCCAGTTATCTGATTCTGAAGAATTTTACACCCACTCAGAATTACTAGAAAAACATATGATGACAATGTTTCCCAAGAACTAGAGCTTTTGGAGCCACACGTCTCCAGTGTTGTGTAACAAGTGGACCATATATTTCTTTATTTTTAACAATGTCAAAAATGAAATAAGAGTATATGATAGAGTCTGATTTTCTGTAAACCACTGCATGCATTATATAAGAGTATAAACAAGAGTTTTAAGGACTTTTCTGATATTTTTTGGTGGTTCAGAGATCTATCATCTCTCCAAGTGCATCACACAGTGCCATCTTCTGGTAAACTGCTGCATCTTGTTATTTCCCCACTGTTGAACCTATTGCCACATATAGTGGCTGGAAGTTTCAAGAACCAACTACTTACAGGGTTAATGGAGCAGGTGCCCTGGAGAGCATAAAAGTCACAGCTTGTATGCAGGTTTAATTATAATCGAAAATTAGCAATCAAAATGAAAAAGGGCCTCAGGGCCAGAATCCACCAGGGCACTGGTTAAAGTAATATTGGTCCTGTTGTATTACCCAGTGCAGCATGTTTAATTATGTCTATATATGGATAGAGTGAGGTCGGTAAGTGTTCATAGTGCTTTCGTAAAGACGTTGTCTGAGCCTGTTTTTCATGCTTTTGGGACACAAAAGCTGCCTCGTGTCAATTCCAGGTTAGTTCTTAAAGAACAGCTCTAGTAGCATATGAAGATGAGTGATAGATAAGCAAAGATTAAAGTAAGAATTGTCAAACCCATAGCACCAGAGGCTGACAGATCTTGACAAAAATTCCACTTTGTTAGGTACACCTGTTCAGCTACTCCTCCATTAAATTCAATTCAGTTTTATTTATATAGCACCAATTCACAACAGCAGTAAACCTCAAGGCAGTTTATATTGTAAGGTAGAGACCCTTCAATATTAATAATAACTTTTATTTGTATAGCACTTTTCAAAACACAGAGTTACAAAGTGCTTCACAGTTTGAATAAAAAGCCACACATTAAAGATACTGTAACTATACACGTGCCAACATACAGACACGGTCTCAGTAGCTCTGATATACAGTATAATCAGGGGCCTGTCCATGTACAACTTTATATGTTAATAATAGGATTTTGAAGTGGATTCTAAATTTCACTGGGAGCCAGTGAAGGTAAGAAAGAATAGGTGTAATATGTGAGTGCTGGCTAGTTTTTTTAGTTTTTCAAGACGGGATTAACTTAGAGATATGAGATTCAAAATTCAGATGTCAGTAGAAAGGAAAAACTTCCTTTTAACAGAAGAAACCTCCAGCAGAACCAGGCAATACCATGACCAGTTGAGGGGTGAGAGGAAAGAGAGGAGAAAAAAAAGGATAGCATAAAACACATAAAACACACTATAGGAGAGAGAAGACACAATTTAATGACATGCTGCAGTGGTGTATTACACATGAAAAGTGAAAAGACAGGAGTGGAGAAGAATTGCTCAGTGCATCATGGGAAGTTCCCCAGTGTTCTAGTCTCTGTATCGAAATATTGTGGTCAACGGTATCAAATGCTGCACTGAGGTCTAGCAGGATAAGCACGTAAATGAGTCCACTGTCAGAGGCCATAAGAAGCTCATTCGTAACTTTCACTAGTGCTGTTTCTGTTCCTGTGCTTTTTAAGTAGGGTTTTAATTAGAGCCACCTTAAACACCTGTGGTATGGATGAAGAGGTTAGCTGGGAAAGATTGATAGGAGAAAGACAGTTTAAATATCTGCAGTTACTGAAGTTGCTGTACTTAATGATATGTCTTTGGAAAGACTGAATATTTTTTAGCTAATGGTTAAAAATTTGTTTGTGAAGATTTTCATGAACTCATTACTAGTTAAAGCTCATGGACTACAAGGCTCAACAGAGCTCTGACTCTTTATCAGCCTGGCTACAGTGCTGAAAAAAAATCCTTGAGTTGTTCCTGTTTTCTTCTATCACTGATGAATAATAAGATGTCCTAGTTTCATCAAAGGTTTTTTTTTATGAAGTAACAAACTATTTTTCCAGGCCACAGTAGTGCAAGGCCATTTCCTCTCCAGCTTACGAGTTATCTGCTTTAAGGTGCACATTTGTGAGTTATACCAAGGAGTCAAACCACTCTGACACTTGTTACTTTCTTTTTCAGAGGAGCCACAGTGTCCGGCATCATACACAGTGAGCTTGCAACACTGTTAAAGAAATACTCAACCTCTGTGCAAGTAAAGTTTAGGTAGCTCCTCTGCATTGGTACATGACAAAGAAGAAAATAACAAAGGAGAAATCACTTTGTTAAATTTAGTTACAACATTTGCAGACAGACATCTGCTGTAATGAAATGTATTCCTCAGTGCTGTGTTGTCCATTATTGTAAATTTAAAAGCTATCAGGAAAGGTCAGATAAAAAAGGATTTTCAGGAAAAACTATTAAATGTTCAGTTTCTATGCCATATGTCAGGACAAGCTCGAGTGTTATTAAGAGCTGTGATTGAGATGCTGAGTCCCCTTATTTACAATATAAAGTGAAACCAGTTGAGTCTGGCAATGAATTAAATGCAGTGTTGAAGCTGTTGTTTTCTTAAAGTCATCCACTATAAATATTTTATCTAAACTAGGCACTAAATTGGATAAAAAGTGTGAAAATACAGGTAGCAACTTGGAGTAAGGGCCATGTGGATCATAAACAACAACAAATAAAACTGGGTGTACTTAGGGTGTACAAGGCTAAGAGAAGGGCTTTTAAAAAAATTATAAGGTCTGGTTGATTGATAAACTAGAGTGAATGATTGCTGCCACTCCTCCTCCTCGCCTGTCCTTCAAGGATTCTGTCAGTGTAACTCGGGGGCACAGATTCATTTAAACTAACATATTCATCCCGCTGCAACCAGGTTTCTGTGAGGCAAAAGAAATCAATATTTTGATCAGTTATTAAATCATTTACGAATTAGGGACCTAATGTTTAATAAGCCACATTGTTTTTTTCCTTTTTGGTGCTGTTGAAACTGTTATATTAATCTTTTTTTGTGGATTTCTATGCATAATTTTTTAGTTATTAGTTATTTCTGATTTGGTATAGCTACTGGGCTCTAGTCGTATGGCAGAAAGCAAAATGAAGCCAAATACATACACATTTGTCAACTATGATCTCTTAACCTTCATTTTACATTCACAGCACACAACACAATGTGTATAGTCTCTTATAAAACACATTTTAATGGTACACGATTAAAATGACTCCACATCATGTATTGATTCATTTTGGGTAATTTTATTGATAAAACTTTCTTTCTGGACCCTGTCTTCCTTCCTTGTTCCCTCCCCCAAAATAGTTTTTCACAGATCCATCAGACAAGACTCAGAGAGCAATACAAATGAAAAATCACTAAGTAAAAAAACACTTGAAACATATTTACATTACATACAGCTTAATATTTGACTACTGTGCAGTCGAGAGTTAAGTGGACTTGCCTGATTTAGCTTTCCACTGCAGACTTTGGTCACAAGGTGGAATTGCATTAGATCATTGGTATTCAGCTAAGTGTGTCTCAGTCTTTCTTCCTATTTTGTGCTGTGAATCTTGGTGTCTGGTGCCAAGTTAATATAAGCATTTATAGCTAGTTTTAATCTGTCCTTATTTTAACTAGATGGTTTGCTTTTGATGTTATTGGAGTTTGGAGTTTATGTCTATAAATTTTGCCATATGCTGTCGGCCACCATTTGCAAATGCATGGAATTGCTGCAAAGGATGTTACCATGCATACTGTGCTATTGTATGTTGTTACAAGTTAAGTAATAGAAGTTTAAAATTAATTCTAAACTCCACTTTTAATGTTTTTTCATTGTTTTTATTGTTTGAATAACAAAAAAATGTTACACTCAAAGAAAAAAAAAAGCAAATTAACATTCAAGCTACTTAAGAGTGAAACAAAAATTATGGAGAAATTTACACAGTAGTTAATTTACTACTTGGCTACAATAACATCTTTTCATCAGACCTCCCCTGGTAGATAAAATGCACGTCCTTAGACAGTGATGCAGGCTCTCTCTTTTAAGCCCAAGCTGCGATATATCACATGTATAGGCTTAAGAGCTGTAACAGGCAAAATGTAAAATCTGAGAAGTCAACACTAAAACATCCCGCATGTTACAGCTCTTAAGTCTATCAAGTAAAGTGCCATATGAATATGTGCCAAAAGGTGAATGTGGTTTGTAGTTTAAAATGCTTTCAGCAGTCGGTAATAGAAGAAAAATGTCAATCCATACCATTCCAACTTTTCTTTCAAAATAAATCTTCCCTAGACACAAGGTCAGCTCCATATAAGTTTCCTGGGATGGTGTAGAAGAACGTGACCTGCCTGCACAGAGCTCCGACCTCAACTCCAACCAACACCTTTGGGATGAACTGCAACACTGACTACAAGCCAGACTTGATGTTGACAGCCTTCCCAGAAAGACTGGAGGCTGTTACAGCAGCAGATTGATACCCATTGTTGTTTGTGTCCTCTGTGGGAGCTTTGTTTTTTAACTTAATTTTAGTTTTAATTAGCTGTTTAATTTTGTCCTTATCTGATGTTTTCTTTCACTTTCACTCACCGTTTGGTTAGACTGAGGAAAAGACCATGAGCCAGCTTAAAACTGCCCTGTTCATAACATTAACTGCACACTGAAAAATTAAGCAAAAGGGTATGTTCAAGGTATGTTCAAGGGGTATGTTCACTATGTTCAAGTGTGACACCATGGGGGTCCTCACCAAGCTGGCATATGTGACTAGCTGGGAATCTGACTATTTATTTTGCACTGAAGATACAAGAAGACTCATGTTCCATTCAGTAACAAAAGGAACAAGCGGTTCTGTACAGATTAGCAGTACAGAGCCCTGATCTCAAAATAAGAGTCAGTCATAAAGAGAGAAGAGACATTAATCTACAGAAAAACTGTGGAAAGTACCTTGAAAAGGGAAGTTAAGTGATAAACAATAACCATTGCACAGAACAGTTTCACATCACTGTGTCTGTGCCACTCATAGATAACTGAAGAGAAAACCTAAAGCATAGCAGCCCTTTTATATCTAACCAGCCATGTTACACACATTGAGAGGTAGCAGGCTGGAACCTGCCCCTAATGTTAACAGTAGGTATGTACTCTTTGTTTGGGGGGGTCATAGCTCACAGAGGCTTCAGTTTTCATTTGTGGAGAAAAAAAATAACGCAGTGAGGAGCACCTGGGGAGGGAGGGGAGGAAGGCAAGTGTGGGGTTGAGGGGTTGAACTGTGCACTGCAGGGAGTTGGACGTGTCAGTATGTGACAGGTTAGGAGTGAGAATGTGTTGCAGGGAGACACTGAAGGTCAAACTGTTGACAGAGCAGCCTATACACGCTCAGAATGAGGAGGAGGGAGGAAGCTCGGAGCAGGTCAGACAGGGAGGATTTCTGAGCTTATAGACCTAAGAGGTGGCAGCACTGGATTGGTGAGTTTTATTTCAGGAGCTACTGAGAAACCATATATTTATCTTATGTACTGTAATTACTAACTGTGGGTTCTCCATCTGCAGGACATACTATAAGTCATTCAACTATTTTTATTGTACAATATACTGAGTGGTCCTGTATGTCCTGTACATGTAGCGAATTGACAATAAAAAATCTTTGAATCTTGAATATAGAGTTATTTTTGTACCTTTCCACTGTGATCTGTAAGTTGTAATGCACACGTAATGAAAGTACATTCTTATTACAAATAGTGCAGGTAGCAGAAAATTTAAACATACTGTTGAAATTGCCTGTATTTTACTCAGACTGTTTATCATATTTGGTAAATGGATCATACATTATACAAGAAAATTAATTTAACAAGGAATAACATCTTCTGTTGCCTGGCAACTTTTTAGAGTAGTGGGGAACATCTGACAACATCTGGAATACCCGAGTTTATCCAAAGAGGTACAGCCAACATTAGATCTGCATGTTCTCTGGGGATTTGTGCAAATAATGTAGGGCAAGCAAGCTTGTGTGATATGTGGCCAGGGGCTTGATGATCTGAGTGGCCGGGTACTCTACCAAAGCCAAATCGTTGTACATTATTAATTTGATCTTATTATCTTAAAATGTATCTTTTAAGATCAAAATTCTGTCAGACAATAAAACAATTTTGTACTCAGTAATATTTGTTTTCTGTCTCAAATCCCTGGCTGTCCGATGCTTATGTCGTATGGTCAATAATATCCTTTTTCAAAAAGCCACAAGCTATTTTTCTTTCTAGACAGATAAAAAGTATCAATCTTCTATAAAAGTAATATCAATCTTCTTACCTAACTTATATCAAACCACAATGAGTTCTTTTTTCATAGTTTAGAATATTTAATCTTAGTGCATGACATGAAGTCATGTAAAAGTAGACTTGTAAACTAGTATGTTTGTAAGGTAATAGTACGGTGGGTTAAGAGTCTAAGATAAAAAAAAAAAGTACAAATAAAAAGGCAGGAACAAATCATGCTATGGCAGGCTAGAACACCAAGGGGAAAGGCTATGGCCTATGACTATGGCCCAATCTTAATGTCCACTCAGAGGCCTAATCACTAAACCCTCACAGACTGAACTGCTGTCACCTGATAAGTTATGGTGATAAGCTTCAAAGGCTTATATAAATAGAAATGGGGCAGCACTTTAGTTTGATGATACCAAAACTTGTTTTATATTCTTTTTCTTTTTTTCTGGGTTTTTTTTGTTTGTTTTTTTTTTTTTCATAGGGGGTTATTTA
>VUQS01039939.1:0-19560 GCA_015108495.1 Heterochromis multidens | reverse complement strand
GCTTTGTCTGCATCTGAGGCTGAATCTCAGATGGTTCCTGTAGTTTGCCATCTTACGTGCTGTTTGCTCGTACTCATGTACTAGCTTTAGGCAGTCCTTGCCAAAGTGAGTTAAAATGTGGCCCATTGTTAGTCAGTGGTGCTGGTTTCTGTCATTATGCAATGTACTGTTTATAAGGTTGGGAAAGCCTGCAGTCAGCTGAGACTGAAGAAGTTACCAGAAGGTGACGAAACGTTTCTCCCACTAAAAAAACACTATGTCCAGATGAACAGATTCAACTTTTTGGGATTCTTTTACCTGGATTATTGAGCATGCATCAATAAAATTTCACATATTTACTTGTATGTAAGGACTTACATCATGCACGAGGCTCTCATAGCTAGCCTCATGGGGCAACTCTGGCTTATATAAAGAACAACATCTTCATCATTGGTAATTACAGCACTGTATGGGTGAGGATAAGGTAATACATCAGGAAAGAAATCACAGGTACAACTATCTCAGTGCATCACAATCAAATTGAAATTGCTTGTTAATTTCAGACAATTTATTTTAACTGAGGATACTTGATACAGTTAGGACAAACTGGAACATATTGTTTTCAATAGCAAAGGAAACAACTTAAAGACTGTATAATTATGTATACTAATTCATCTTCAAGGAACCTTCTAACACTGGAAACATTGGGCTTGTCTAGCACACATATCTATCCATCATTTTTATTTGGAACACTTACCTATTTAATTATTGTATTTTGCAATTTGTTGGTATTAGCAGTCATTGCTAAAAATAAAAAGCTACATAAGCCCATGTTTATCCTGCTGTTCAACTTGCCCATTAGTGACATGGTGGGTGCTACAGCTTTTTTTCCTCATCTCATTTTTAGCATTGTGACAGAGAACAGACTGATTTCCCACCCTGCATGTATTATTCAGGCTTTTCTGCTTCATGTTTATGGTACAGGAAATTTGCTGATCTTGAGTATCATGGCATATGACAGATATATTGCTATATGTTTTCCACTGAGGTATACAACCATTATGAATTCACATAATTTAATAAAAATGATCATTATAATATGGTTTATAAATTTGTCAATGATGTTTACATTATTTATCCTGCTTGCACGTTTTAAAACATGCAGGACAAACATTGTGGATTTTTACTGTAACAATCAGTCGTTAGTGAAATTAATCTGTGAGGACACCAGGGTGAACAACTACTATGGATTAGCAACTATATTTGTGGTTATGGGAGGCTCATTGTCACTAATTGTGTACACATATGCACAGATCTTGCGTACATGTGTCATTACTAATCCTACAGCTGCCCGTCAAAAAGCCATTCAGACATGTGGTACACATTTAGTTGTTTTCTTACTCTTACAAATCAACACTACCTTTGCATTAATTTCTCACCGCATTGAGAGTTCATCCCCTTTTCTGAGAAGGGCATTTGGTGTGTCTGTTCTAATTTTTCCTCCTTTTTTGGACCCAATTATATACGGACTGAAAACTAAAGAACTAAAGCAATGCATAGTAGTGTTCCTAAAAAGAAATGTGGGTTTAACAAAGTAGTCACTTTTCCATTTGAATTTGCTGTTTACATTTTGTTTTAATTTACAGAGCAGGTAAACTTCTGTTTTAATGGATAAACTGATTCCAACTTGATTTTTTGGTATAATTGAATTCTTTGAGTACTAATAATTTACTTACACATACATAAAATATTTGTTATGCATTCTGGTAATTATATTTTATGAGACTGTCAGCTCTTTTTTGTAAACTGTAAGGTTTACAAGAAAGAGCAGATATCATTTTTCTATGTTTCCTCTGTTTTGTTATTTTTGTTCTCATTTTGTGATTGAAAGACCACTAATGAATGTAAAGAATACCCTTTATGCAAATAAAAAAGTAACTAACACATGCAATAGCACATGCAATTAATTGAGAATTGTGAACGTCTACTCATGTTCATTACTATTATTATAACCTCTACGGACCTAAGGTCTAAGTCTTTCTAACTTTCAGTCACTAGTGAAACTAATCTAATAATAGTTTCACTAATTATTAACTAATATTTTAATAGTATATTTATTAGTGATAAAAATTGTAACTAATATTTTTCATTTCCTTTCAAAACTGCTGACAGATATGATGAGAAAATGTCATATAAGCTTATATAATATATCCCACTACTAATATATGTATATTGCAAATGAGTAAATGCATTTAGTGGAGTGTAAATTAAATATTTTGCTCAGTTTTTGGTAATTTTACAAATTCTTATGTAATTTATATGACTAGCATGTTTGCAGGTGTATTTATGTATTCATATGTTTTTATTGTATATTGACAAACAAATGTCTTTTCTCTGCATCTCTTTTCTTATTCGTTTCTTATTATGTATATATGAGTAACATAACTGTGATGAAACACAAAATGACAATGTATAGATTAAAACTCCTGGTTAAATAATAACTGATCTGTTAAATATTTCAAAAGTACATTAATATTATAAATTATGAACATCACATTTTAGAAAAGACAGCTTTAATTGCATAACAAGGCAACACAAACACACTCCCTTTTCTGTACCAGTGATATTTACTGTTTTGTCACCCCCATCAACAAAGGCCCATTTAAGAGTAGTGGTAGTGAAGGCTGACATGCTTTGTTAAAAAACAAATAAACAAAAAACCCTTGACACTGAAAACTGTGTGACCACAAATGTGGTGTTCACCTAATCCTCTCGCAGTAGCATCAATTACTATTGTGACAATATTATGCTACAGAGTTGAAACCCGCGATTAATACCATAAACTTATTGGGAAAGTGTTCACTGAGGTCATAGATCAAGGGGCCTTCTCCTCTCAGACTTTTCAAACTTCTTTTTGCATCCAGAGTTGCCCCTGGTTTAAGGTCACCTTTTTTGTTGTGTAGGAAATCAGGTTAATAGACAAACAGTTCAGTTATTGTTATTGAATAGTATTTATTATTGTATTCCTTATCAGTCTCCTCGGTATCACTAACATTTGTCTGTAGCTCAGCTGTGTTGGGCTGTTGTTGTTCTCACAGATCATTGCCTGTTGTCTGTCAATGGGCACTGTGATTTTAAAGGAAAAAGTAGCTAGAGCAACAACAGTTTGAATATATAATTCCATCATTTCACTTTAATGTCTTTTTATATTCAGCACTTTGTGTATGTGAAGTGTGCTATACAAATCAAACAGATTTAAACATATATCTATTAATGATATTTTAATATAGGCTACTTGACATATTTCTCTTTTTCTTTAAATCTACAGTGTAGATGTCTGAACATCATGTAGAATGTGAGTAGTGTTAGTAAACTGCAATGACTTTAATTCATATACATTGTTTATGCTGGTATCCTACAACAGTCCACTATTATTATCAATGCTGATTTATTTATTAATTTATTTGTTTGCTATTATGACTTTCATCAGGGCATTTAATGAGGGAGGTATTTTACTCACCCCCTTCCCAGGATCAAAAGATTATGTTTTTTTGTGTGATAGTGGGCTTTTCTTGGTAATAGGATGACAGCATTATATTCAACAATTATTACCAGATTTATCATCGTTCCTCCCCAGTTTCTATGGGCTTACTGGTCACCTTGAAAAACTGATGAAATGTTAATGTGTTGTTGATGTTTGTGCATGTGGTTAGTGACATGATAATACATTTCTGATCCTTCACAAACCCCTTGTGAGGCAGTGATTAAGTCACTACTATGACAATCTAAAGATGAGCTTTAAGATAACACCCAACACTCCAGAGAGCTGTGTGCTGTTCAGAGTCATGTCTATAAAACCTTTAACCCCCTTGAATGTCTTACCAGGTAGTCATGGCCAGCGCTGACACAACTGGATAAAGATGACTGCTCTGTGTGTGTGTGTTTATACTGCTTTGAAGTGACTGCCTTATGTATGTTCTGTGTGTTATTGTAGTTCCAGGGTACAGGCCAAAACATTATAAGTTGTTATTTTGAATGCACATTATATATATATATCTATATCTATATCTATATCTATATATATATATATATATATATATATAGATAGATATATAATGTGTAATGCTTAAGGTGCATAAATATTGTCTTCCTAATTAACATTTAAGCTATGATTAATTTCTCAAACTTATAGAGAGGAAGAGCTAAAAAAAAACAAAACATGGACAACCTGTACAACTTATCCTCTTTTTTACAGATAAATGGCTTTAATCTCTCTTCTGAAACTGTTTTGCCCGCATTTCTTTTTGCAACTCTGAACTACATGATCATACTTTTTTGCAACCTTATTCTGATCCTCACCATTGTGCTGAATAAATCTCTGCATCAGCCAATGTACCTAATTCTGCTGAACCTTCCTATTAATGACCTTATAGGTTCATCAGCCCTTTTTCCACAGCTCATCAAAGAAATACTGAGAAACAGTGGGATAATGCAATACTCAGCTTGTGTTGCTCAAGCTTTCTTTATCCACATCTACGCAGCAGGCAGTGTGTTCAATCTGTGTGCAATGGCATATGATAGATACATTGCCATATGTTACCCATTGCAGTACAGTACTGTGATGACTAATGCCCACATTATGAGAATAATCACCATTGTGTGGATGAGTTGTTTAGTTTTAATAGGTGTGCTTTTTTTCCTACTTTTGCGTTTGCCCCGTTGTCAATCTAAAATGACACACCCCTACTGTGATAATCCATCTCTGCTGACTTTGGTCTGTGCTGACACAACTATTAATAATATCTATGGGCTTTTTATAGTTGCTCTTTCACAACTAGTGGCTAATGGAATGGTTTTCTATACATATCTCCGGATCCTTGTAGCATGCTTTAGATCTAAACGATCAGATACAAAAGCCAAAGCTCTGCAAACATGTGCTACACATCTAATTGTTTTTCTCTTGTTGGAGTGTCTTGGTCTTTTCACCATCATATCATATAGACTAAGTAATGTTTCACCCCATTTCAGAAGATTTATGGGGTTGTCAACATTAATTTTCCCCCCAACACTGAATCCAATAATCTATGGACTGAAAACAAAGGAAATTCGAGAAAAGGTAGTGCACTTTTTTAAGAATAAGATCCTTCCATCTTAATGCACTCTTTCAAGTGAATCTTATGCAACATGCTGAAACATTTTAAATGTTTCATTTTCACTTATTTATCCTGCTACCTGAGAATACCTCAGTCACTTTCTATTCTCTTAAAAAATGCTCACGAATTTTTCTGATATCAGATAAATCCATGCTTTTTTATCATGCAAGTTATTACTTTATCATGATTGCTTGTCATTATACTATTTTGCATAAAAAGGAAATAGAAACTTACAGTTACTCACTTTTTTCTTGTTGTATGACCATTTTCACAAAAATTAGTGTCTTGTAGGTAGTACAGGAGCTGGAATCATTTATCTACTTTTGCTTTAGAATTATGTGGTCAAAGGAAATGATTACCTAAACAGTGTTTTTTTTTTCAGAGAATATGCTTTTTTATACATTAATTATCAGCAAATATTAAGTTTTACCACTGTAATATGTTATTATTATTATTATTGTTGTTGTTGTTTTTGTTGTTGTTATTAATAATAATAATAATTTGAATATATATGTGATTTGAATATATAATTCAATCATTTCATTTTAATGTCTTTTTATATTCAGCACATTGTCCATCAATGACACTGATTTAAACAAATATCTATTAATGAAATTTTAATGAAGGCTGCTTGCCGTGTATCTCTTCTCCTTTAAATCTATAGTGTAGATGTATGAACATCAAGTAGAATGTGGGCACTGTTAGTAAACTGCAATGACTTTAGTTAGACTTTAGTTAGTTAGATATTTTACTAATGCTCACTGGTTTGCTTCAAAAAAAAGAAAAACAGGATCAAATGATCCTGTATTTTGTGTGACAGTGGGCTACATATAACAGGCCATTTGACCTAATTGGATATTTTTCTTGGTAATAGGATGACAACATCAGCAATAATTACCTGATTTATCACCATTCATTGATACCCTTAAAAAATGAGCTTTCTGGGCAGAATCAACTTTAACAATTTAGCACTGAGGACTCAGGTGGATTAAATCAATTATTTATTTATTTTGTTTTTGGCAGGTTTACCAGTACAGAAGTTAAGTGGTTAACTGAGAATATTACTGAAGTTGCCAGTGTTGACCCTAGTGTCCGTACAGACTGTTATCCAGTCCTATCCACTTCATTATCTGTATATAAAAAGAAGTTAAGATATATTCTAATATATCTGTGATCATGATGGTCTATCTTTGCTGTCAAAAAAAAAGTTTAATTAGGGTAGCACTGCGCAGAAATGACGTTCACCACTGTTGTCTGCCACAACTCTACGGATGATGCCAATGTTGCAAGCATAACTGTCATAAGACAGAGCAGATACTGTATGTTATAATACTCTTAAGCCATTTTTTTATACAAACAAAAAATTATTGCAATTTACTGTCAATTTCTATTAGGTCAATTATTTTTGATTTGCTGATGTTTAAGCATGTGGTTAGTGAGATGATAATACATTTTTGATTGTTCATAAATCCCTTGTGAGGCAGTAATTAAGTCATTACTATAACAATCTAAAGATGAGCTGTAAGATAACACCCAACTCTCCAAAGAGCTGCCTGCTGTTCAAAATCACTATCACAATCTATAAAGCCTTTAATCCCCTTGAATGTTTTACGAGGTAGTCATGGCCAGCACTGACATAACTGGATAAAGATGACTGTTTTGTGTGTATATGTTTTAAATGCAAAGTTTATTCTGCATTGAAGTGAATGAATGTTTTCTTGCTTTGTAGGAAATGCAACCTTGCAATTAATTACAATTCCAGGGTGCAGGCCAAAACATTAATTCAGTTCAGTTTTTTCAGTATTCAGTATTTATATAGCTTCAAATCACAACAGCAGTCACCTCAAGGCACTTTATATTGTAAGGTAAAGACCCTACAATAATACAGAGAAAACCCCAACAATCAGATGACCCCCTCTGAGCAAGCACTTAGCGACAGTGGGAAGGAAAAACTCCCTTTTAACAAGAAGAAACCTCTGGCAGAACCAGGCTTAGGGAGGGGCAGCCATCTGCCACGACCAGTTGGGGAGGAAGGAAAGACAGGACAAAAAAATTATAAGTTGTTATTATGAATACACAATATACATTATATAATGTGTAATGCTGAACTGAAATGTATATGGACTCAGATTTATGCAGCTTGGATGTATTCAGCTTTTATATTGGCAAATTATGTGCTTTGGAGAGGGAGTTTACAGTTTGTTAATTATGGTGAAATGTGATCATAACATTTAATATTGTTTCCTCTTTTTATGCCTTTTCTATTATGTTCTTTGGTGTGATTGCTAAATTGAGATCCATAAATATTGTTTTCCTAATTAACAATGAAGCTATGATTGATTACTCAATTTTATAAGGAGCAAGAGCTAAAAAAAACAGCCAGCCTGTACAACATATCCTCTTTTTTCTTGTTTTTTTTTTTTACAGAAAAATGGCTTTAATCTCTCTTCTGACAGTGTTTTTCCTGCATTTCTTTTTGCAACTCTGAACTACACGATCATACTTTTTTGCAACCTTCACCACTGTGCTGAATAATTCTCTGCATCAGCCAATTTACCTAATTCTGCTGAACCTTTCTACTGTATTTATGACCTTATAGTTTCATCAGCCCTCTTTCCACAACTCATCAAAGAAATACTGAGACACAAACAAAAGCCAAAGCTCTGCAAACATGTGCTACACATCTGTTTTTCTCTTATCTTTCTCTGGTCTTTTCACCATCATATCATATAGACTAAGTAGTTTCACCCCATTTCAGAAGATTTATAGGGTTGTCAACATTAATTTTCCCATAGATTATTGAATTCAATAATCTATGGACTGAAAACAAAGGAAATTCGAGAAAAGGTAGTGTACGTTTTTAAGAACAGAATCCTTCCTGAAGTCTTCCTGTCATGGGCTGGCTGTGTGGAAACAGGAAGTTGGACCCAAAGCGCAGACTCCGGAGACAGACATGAATCAAAGAACAAGCTTTTTTGCTAAGGTAACACAGAGCACACAGCTAGCGGCGGAAACGACGATGACACGACAAGGAATAAAGGAAAACTGAAGGTTTAAGTACACACGAGGTAATCTGGGAGGTGGAGAACACCAAGGAACACAGGTGAGCTAAATCAGACTAACGAGACAGAGGAAGCAAAACTGAACATAATGCACAATAGACGAGGGACTTTCAAAGTAAAACAGGAAGTGGCATACACTGAGACTCACTGACAGGGGACACGAGGCACACGAGATAACAGACAGAGAGGGAGAACGAGAGCGGGCCAGAGTAAACAGACAGACATGGGGACATGACTGACTGGGGAGACAGGAGGTAAACCACACGGAGACACTGAAGACAGGACACGGGGACAAGGACATGACTAGGAGGAAACGGGACGTAAACAAACAGACAAGACTGGTTACCACAGGGGCACACAGAGACTAGACTATGACAGACAGGACATGAGGGCATGACTAGGAGAGGCAGGGATCACAAAAGAAACTCAATACAAAACCCCAAGGAAAACTGGAATATAAACAAAATACAAACAATATAATAAAGGAAACCTACAATCATGTTGATATTCAAAGAACTAAACTAAGCAGCTTGAAACTAAGGACTGAACACGCTAAACATAATCATGAAGTTAAAGCAAAATTGAAAGATCACGATAATTCAGACATCTTCAAAGTCCAAAACTCAAAACACTGGGTCACAGACCCAGGACCATGACACTTTCAAGTGAATCGTACATTTTCTTACATGTTGCACCGTCACTGTCTGCCTGCTATGCGACATTATATTGTATGTTATTGTTAAATCAGTTGCTTTCTTTTCTCTTAAAAACAATGCTCATTAATGTTTCTGACATCAGATAATTTTAAAACAATCCATATGAAAACAACAATATATGCAATTAACCTTTGAGTAATGATTGTACATGTTAATATATTTTTTAGCATGTAAATTATTACTTTATCCTTAATGCTTGTCATTGTACCACTTTGCATAAAAAGGAAATGCAAACTTGCAATTAATTATAATGATTTTTTCCCTGTTGTGTGACCATTTTCCCGAAAAATAAACAGTGTTTTGTAGGTAGTACAGGAGTTAGAATAATTTATCTGCTTTTGCTTTAGAATTATGTTGTAAAATTATATGATTGTTTTTTTCTGCAGATAATATACTGTTTTATGCATTTTTTTATGCATTGATTGATCATCAAATATGGAGGTTTTTCCATTTGCCCCCAAAATATAATATCTTATACATAATTGCACTGGACTGATTTTATTTGTATAAATTAAGGGAATGGGGAAATTCCCAGAAGACTCAGAAAGATTAGACTTTATTGTACTGCTTAAAGTCTAGAATAAACAGCAAACTTAGTTTGTCTACAGGTCAGCCAGGGTACCATGTGTGCAGCCCATTCGATATTAACTAACTTAAATGCTGCATCTTATTTTCAGGCATATATGTAGTCATTCTAAAGCAAACTGAAATCACTGTGAAATTAGACTAAAGTCTAAACGTGCTCTGCACACAATGTGTGTGATTCAGTGCTTAAAACATTTAATTTACACATAAAATTAAACAAAAAATAAAGTCTGTGAACGTCATAAACATCACAGATTAAAATCACTTCTTCACACTGCTGTACAATATAGTCTGAACACAGCAGAGGGCGCCAGCAATAGATTCTGAGTTCATAGCAACATGTAAACAGAAAATATATGGAATTAATTTGTGTCAGTGCTGTTTAATTTAATAATTTAATAATATTTAATAATTCTGTGCAATCTGATGCCCTCTATTTATTTAATATGACCGGGGAGTCCAGTCTCAAAGAACATTACAGCTAGTATGATGAAATTAAAATAAATAAATAAATTTATAGATATATACTTCATTTCATATTTGCTTATTTGATCAGCCACTATCCTCCAATTTTTTAGAGTAACAGTAGTTACTTGAGACCAATTTCTTGCATGTTTGAACACATTTAGTTATCTTAATTGAGTAATTATATTTTTCATTAGTTTAGAAGGTTTATACATAAGTTTGAATAATCACATAATCACAGAAACATACTTGTTTTTATTGCCTTAAGAAAACATAGATTTAACTACAAAGTTGTTCAAAATTACGACTAAGTCTCCTAAAGCACATCTGAAAATCTTCTTGTAATTTATCACCTCAGTTATGAATACTTTGTCTCCACTTTGTGGTGAAAGTTGATAATGCACACCTTTATATGATGGCTCACAAGATCTCACAAAATATGGTTACTTTCCATTTAAAGAAATATTTCATTATCTCGAATATTCTTTCATTTTCATTTTACTGAAGCAAGAAGCAAAAAAATAAGATGTGGATGTGTAAGATCTGTTATCAGGTAACTAGTCAATTGAACTGTGTGTTTACTAGTTAAAAACTGGCCTGCTACTACCTGGATGTAATGTGGTGTCTCAGAGACATATGGGGTTTTTTTTCTCTCTCTCTCTTTTTTGGATTTTAAGGCTATTCTGCAGCTAAGCTAACAACCTCTCTAAGCTCAGTTTTTATCTTAGTAAACATCAAATCAAAATTACTGAATATAGAAAAACACAGCAGAATAAGAGGAAAGGCCTGGTTGTTTTATTAGCACCCTTGTCAGGTTTGGTTAGACTAATAATTTTCCTCATTTGCTCACCACAGCTAAAGCTGACTTTACAAAATCAGCAATCATTTTTTATTGTATGGGAGTCAAAGATTAGGTTAAGTGCTTTATTGAGCTCTTAGAAATTGTTACATAAATTATAGCTAGCTATAATGGTTGTTAATTGTTTTCGATGGGCAGTGGCCTTCTGGTGAACGCCCAGGGTGCACCAAAACTAATACAAAACAATGCACTCTTCACTCATACAAATTAAAATTATATGATAATGAATGATATGATTTTACATGTTTTTCTTCTCTTTTTTGATGTTGTTTATAAAGATACTGTGGTGGGGTGTGGTTTGTGGCTCAGCTGCAGGGGAGCGGTGGAGCAGTGGGTTCAGGGCGTAGTGTCAGGGGAGGCTGGCAGTACAAGTGTATCAAACAAAGGACTACAAATAAATAAACATTCAGCCTGCCACATTGTGTGCAGTGGGTCTCATTTTACAGTGGTGCCGAAACCCAGTTGTGGCACTGGCCCGGATGGAGGCCGAGCTGTCAGCCATGCATTGGGAGCAGGTGGCGGTGCTTCACCATCAGTTGAACCAGCTGCAGGGCTCATGAGGGAGGGGGAGTGACTGGTGGAGACAGTGGCGCTAGAGCACTTTGTGAAGGGGCTCCCAGCTGGAACAGCGGAGTGGGTCCGCCGCAAGTTTGGAGGCAGCGGTGACATTGGCAGAGGACCACCTGGTGGCATGGCTGGCAATGCCTTGGGAGCAACCACAGTCGTCAGGGGAGAGCCGGCTGGTCCCGGCTCCGAGGAGGTGGCTTCACGGCACGTCTCTGGCTCAGCCAGCGGCTGCGGAGCAGCGGCTGCTGGCTTCCACTAGCCCCTGTGTTTCTGCTATCTTTCCCCAGGACGCCGGGGCAGGAGTGCTGGAGGTGTGGGCGGCTGGGACACATCCGCCGTGACTGCTCGCTGATGGAGGTGGGACAGGTGTTCCATGTCGCCAGCCTTCCGACACCCTCCCCCGGTCTGAGAGAGATGTACTGCGTGCAGGTAAGATGCCAAATGGGTATACGCCAGGCTATGGTGGACTCTGGCTCCACGCAGACCCTGGTCCACCAAACCCTGGTTTGGCCAGGGGCATTGCTGGAGGCAGAGTGAGTAGAGGTCAGGTGTGTGCATGGGGATATCCACAAATATCCCATAGTGCCGCTGGAGATGAAATACAAGGGCAAAATGTATAGAGTCAAGGCTGCGGTTAGCTCTCGCCTGACGCATCCCTTAATTCTGGGTTCAGATTGGCTAGGGTTTAATAACCTGTTGGGGCAGTGTGTGGGGATGCGTTCACAACCTATAAGGACCTGTAGTGTTTACGTTGCGCTCAGTGGTAATGCGAGGTCATCCGACGCTGACTCTGGGGAGGTGCCTTGTCGGGAGGCCCCGCCAGCTCCAGCTATTCACTCCATGGGAGATTTCCCACTAGGCCAGTCTCGAGACAATACTCTATGCTCAGCCTTTGACCAAGTGATGAGAATTGATGGTCAACTGGTGCGCCCTGATGTAGCGCTGACCTACCCGCATTTTGTGATGATTAGGGATAGACTATAGACACGGAAGAGGAACGCACCCAGTTGTTAGTACCAAAAAGCCGCCGGGAAATGGTTTTCCAGGCGACTCATTATAAGCCCGTGGCAGGGCATATGGGATATAATAAAAATCTGGAGCGAATTATGGCCCGATTTTATTGGCCAAGCATTGGGGGGACGTGCGCCGGTGGTGTGCGTCCTACCCATAGTGTCAGCTGGTGAACCAGCCGACCATTCCAAAAGCGCCTTTGTGCCCATCACCATTAATAGAGGTCCCATTAGAGTGCATTGGCATGGACCTCATCAGGCCATTTCACCGGAATGCACGGGGATATCGCTTTGTATTAGTTCTAGTGGATTATGCAACACGATATCCCGAAGCAGTGCCGCTGCACACCATTTCTGCAACGAGTATGGCGTAGGCACTGTTTCAGGTCTCCCGAGTCGGCATCTCAAAAGAGATACTGACTGACCAGGGCACTTTGTTCATGTCTTGCACACTAAAGGAGCTGTACAAATTATTGGGCATTAAATCTATTCGGACCAGCATCTACCACCCTCAGACCGATGGGTTGGTGGAGCGGCTGAATAAGACTTTAAAATCCATGATTCGTAAGTTCATTCATGAGGATGAACGCAATTGGGATCGCTGGCTAGACCCTCTGTTGTTTGCAGTGCGAGAGGTGCCCCAGGCCTCCATGGGATTTTCTCCCTTTGAGTTACTGTTTGGCAGGAAGCCGCAGGGGGTGTTGGACCTTATTAAAGAAAACTGGGAGGAAGGTCTGAGCCCAGGTAAGAGGGAGATTCAAAATGTCCTGAACCTGAGAGCAAAGCTACACACAATGGGGAGGTTATCATGGGAGAATTTGTTCCAGACCCAGGAATGTCAGCAGCACCTTCACAACAGAGGCACTAGGCTCAGACAATTTTCACCGGGAGATAAAGTGCTTGTATTGCTCCCTTCATCCAGCTCTAAACTACTCGCCAAGTGGCAAGGGCCCTTTGTGGTCACACGGCGAGTGGGGGACGTTGACTATGAAGTGGTGCAGTCGGACAGGGGTGCAGACACATAGCTATATCACCTCAACCTCCTGAAAGCATGGAGAGAGGCTGAAACCACTTCTCTGGTGAGTTTGCTGAAGGAAAGAGATGAGTTGGGGCCGGAGGTGCCAAATTCCACCATTCCCGCCTCCCTCCATTGCGATAAACATCTCACACAGGCCCAGAGAGCGGATGTTGCTGCATTGAAACAGCGTTTTGCAGATGTGTTCTCCCCCCTGCCCAGTCGCACCTCTCTCATAGAACACCATTTTGGAACACGTCCTGGCATGACGGTGCGTTCACGGCCCTATAGGTTACCTGAACATAAAAGGCAAATAGTTCAAAAGGAATTGGTTGAGATGCTGAAGATGGGAGTAACAGAAGAATCCCACAGTGCCTGGTGTAGCCCCATAGTCCTTGTGGTGAAGAAAGATGGGTCTATACAGTTCTGTGTGGATTATCGCAAGGTGAATGAGGTGTCACAGTTTGATGTTATCCCATGCCCCGGGTCGACAAGCTCCTGGACCGGTTAGGCACTGCTAGTTTTTTCACGACACTGGATTTGACCAAGGGCTATTGGCAGATTCCCTTGTCTCCAGAGTCCAGGGGAAAAATGGGCTTTTCCACTCCGCAGGGATTGTACCAATTCGTCACACTTCTGTTCGACTTGTTCGGGGCCCCGGCCACCTTTCAGCTCCTCATGGACCGGGTGCTGCAGCTGCACACTGCATATCCTGCTGCCTACCTGGATGATGTCATCATCCATAGTGACACCTGGGCAGAGCATGTGCAGCAGGTGGCCACGGTCCTGGAGTCACTGAGGCAAGTGGGGCTCACGGCCAACCCAAAGAAGTCTGCAGTTGGACGGAGGGAGGTACAGTATTTGGGGTACCACCTGGGAGGTGGGCAGGTGTGCCCGCAGGTGAAGAAGTCAACAGCTATCACATCCTGCCCGTGTCCCAGGACCAAAAAGGAGGTGAGGCGGTTTTTGGGGCTGGCTGGCAACTACTGCTGGTTCGTGTCCGGCTTTGCGGAGCTGACCAGCCCCTTGACCGACCTCACCCGAAAGGGTGCCCCAGATCTGGTCCAGTGGACGGAGTAGTGCCAGGCGGCGTTCATGCAGGTGAAGAAGACTCTCTGTGGGGAACCCCTGCTCCACACTCCTAACTTTTCCCTCCCTTTTATTCTGCAGATTGATGCCTCGAACAGAAGGCTGGGGGCTGTTTTGTCCCAGCAGGTAAGGGGGGTCAACCACCCAGTCGTTTACATCAGCCGGAAGCTGTCTGAGAGAGAGACCAGGTACAGCACGGTGGAGAAGGAGTGCCTGGCCATTCTGTGGGTGGTCGACTCCCTTCGTTATTATCCCTTCATTATTATCTCCTGGGCCGCCCTTTCAACCTCTGTTTGGATCACCCCCCGCTGCAATCTCATTTTACAGATACAAGAAGTCGGGACTCTGTGTAAAATGTAAATCAAAACAGAATGTAATGATTTGCAAATCTCACACCCATATTTTACTCACAATAGAATATATTAAAGATATATAATGTTTAGACTAAGAAAGAAAAAAATTGCATTTTTTTAATAATTCAAAATTTAATTGAAAAAAAGGTCATTTTGAATTTGATGGCTATTATGAGACTATTATGATGATGTTATGTATTGTAGATAATGAGATATTCAAAGTCTTGATAATTTTACATTGAGTAACATATTTCTAAAATTGATGCACAATTTGTAGAAGCAGTTTTTGCAGACTGGTAAACCGCTGCCCATCATTACTTCTTAGCAACTATGCTCTTTTTATAACTAATCATATTACTGATCTGTTGCCACTTAATTTAGTCAGTTACAAAATGTTCCTCCGGGTGTTTATTTTTAGTACCACTTATTTTTTGAGACATGTTGCTGCCATCAAATTCAAAATGAGCTAATATTGCGTGAAATAGTAAAATGTCTCAGTTTAAAGATTTATGTTCCCTGTGTTCTATTGCAGCAAAGGTTAATACTGTCATAACTGGAGGTGGAAGTAGACTCAAACATGGGACTCAGAAGTAAAACATAAGTTTATTTACAACAAAGGAATTTAAGGAATAATTGCAGAAGGCTTTCTTGTAGTGAGGTCTGAGGTCATGCAAACAGGTAAGTCTGCAGCTCCCTTTTTCTC
The DNA here is from genome assembly GCA_015108495.1 of Heterochromis multidens. Lineage (NCBI taxonomy): Eukaryota > Metazoa > Chordata > Actinopteri > Cichliformes > Cichlidae > Heterochromis > Heterochromis multidens. The sequence continues at coordinate 4,004 of VUQS01039939.1, read as the reverse complement.
CACAGAATTTTCTCCAAACAATCTTTCCAAGTCTCTTATTGTTGAACTAACTAACATGGTTAGTTCAACTATCAGGCACCAAATGAAGGATTTCTTCCAACTTAAATAGCAGCCAGTGACAAGTGATTACCAAAAGATGTAATAATAATTCCCGCCAGATGTGTTGAACTAGAGGGGGGAATCCCGACACAGACTGAACCCCTGAAACACAGGACTGAGTAAATGCACACAGACATACACATTCACACCGAATGTTTTTAGTGGATAATCAGACTTTCTGACCTGGAATGTAGAAGGGTGCTGGGATCCAATGGCAATGTGCCAGGCGTTTGTTGTGCTCCTTGGTTCTTAACAGGGCTGCCTGAGTTGCTCTCGACAGGTGCTCCCAGAAAGCTGAATCTGTTCATCTGGACATAGCGTTTTCATTGGGAGAAATGTTTCGTCACTTATCCAAGTGACTTCATCAGTCTCAGCTGACTGCAGGTTTCCCCAACCTTATAAACAGTACATTTGCATAATGACCGAAACTACCACCACTGAGTAACAATGGGCCATGAGGTCAGTTTCATGATCATTAATATGCAAATTGACATGACCATTGATCAATGGCCATGAGTACAGGTGCCAACAGTGGCGCAGATGGCGCTGCATAGAGCAGACAAAAAGATCACCTTCAGTAGCTGGGAACAATGGTAGCTGGTAAACCAGGGAAGATTTCAATGAAGACAGACCAGTGGCGGATGAAGTCATAGGGTTGTGCACATACTCTATCCAGGTGAGCTGGGAACTCCAGGTTTACTGGTTGGTAAATGCCACACACCAGAGAGCTGCCTCTGGCTCTTGGTTAGCTCTCTCTGCTTGCCTGTTGGTCTAGGGATGAAAACCAGAGAAGAGACTAACCTGGGCTCCAAGGGAAACGCAGAACTCCTTCCAAACACTTCTCACCTTCCACATAGAGCTTGTTTTCCAGGAGGCATTGAAGAACCTGACGGACATGTTCTTGGTGTTCAGAGAGGTTTGGAGAGATGATGAGGATGTCGTCCAGGTATACAAAAATGAACCAATTGAGGAAGTCATGGAATACATAATTGACAAGAGCCTGAAAAACAGCTGGAGCATTTGTGAGACAAAATGCATTACCAGATATTCGAAATGGCCAAGGTGGGTATTGAAAACAGTGTTCCACTCATCTCCTTCCTTAATACACACCAGGTGATAAGCGTTTCGTAGGTCGAGTTTGAGAAGATCATAGCTCCATTAAGTGGTTCAAAAGCTGATGAGAGAAGAGGCAGAGAATACTGATTTGTGACAGTGATATTCTTCAAACCTCAGAAGTCAACACAGGGCCAGATGGTCTTGTCCTTCTTTTCAACAAAGAAGAAACCGGCTCTGATGGGGGAAGAAGATGGTTGGATGATGCCTGCTGTGAGGGAGTCTGTGATGTATTTCTCCATCGCCTTGCGTTCTGATTTCTTCAACTGTAGAGACAGCTGGTAGGCAGAAGGGCTCCAGGTAGCAGATCTATAGAAAAGTCAAAAGGACGATGAGGAGGGAGAGAGAGAGCAAAGTCCTTGCAGAATACCTCTTCCAGGTCATGATGGATTTCTGGTACTGCAGACAAATCATTTTAAGGCCCTAAAAGGTCCGGGATCCCGCCTGAGAACTCTCTGAACCAGTTCGACCTTTTGGATCTTATGTAAATAACACAGAACATCTTATTATTCCCCAGGTCTCCATCAATACTGGTGAAGCCACTTTTACTTCTGATGCTTTGGTAGGTGTTTTTTTGGAACACTTACCAAAAAAAACAAAAACAAAACAAAAAATCAAAACAAACAAACATTTGGCGTGTTCCAATATTATCAGTTTTTAAAACCAAACTAAAAACTATCATGTTTAGCCACTCTCATTAGTATAGTTCAGGTGTCAGAACTATTTTTGAGCAATTTTTCAGCACAAAAATCTGTATGGAGAAGTAAAACATATGTAGGCCTTATACTGAGGTGATGCAGCCTATTAAGCATAAATTAGGTAGGTAAATATATTGGTATTTGTATAGAACTCTTCTACTCTAGAAGAAATTAATTCTGTGCCTCTAAAGACTTTCTAACTATTGTAGACAAATTGTTCTATCTCCTGAGCTGGTTCTGAGCCACATTTTAAATGAACTGGTGATTGTACTGTATATCATACACAGAAATGTGTTATGGATAAATGGTATGTGTCAAGAGACATTTTTTTATTTTGACAATAAGATATTGGTATTTTTTCAGATCTAAAAAAATATAAGAATATTCAAATATAAGGAGATGTCCATCCCTAATCTCTATATGGTTACCTAGAATTTGTTGCTGTTTTCATCTTAGGTTTGCTCATTATCTTAATGACTTCTTTGTTTACAAAGTGTTAATAGGAAAAGATGTGTCATACTCAGCCCTCTTGAGTGATTTATCCTCAGTACATAGCTCCATTAATGAACCTCAAAGGGTTTGGTGACACAATACTTGGTGTCTTGTTTTTCAGCATTTTAAACTGAGGCTGAGAATTGAGCTACACTTCTGAAAGTTAGAGAATGGTTTGCCTCCATGTTAGAGAGCATTTTAATTTTAGTTTATTGTGCATTTTCATAAGTATTTTTTTCTTTTTCATTCATCTGCTCAACCATGCTAAGGAGCATGAATTGCAGTTACAATTTTTGATGAAGATTCTTCAGAGTGATTCTGAAAGTCCCACATTGTCTTCTTTCTGTTCATTATTCATTTTCTTTCTCTAATGTGTATATTCAGTGGCTTTGACAAAGACTTAGTTTCTCTGGTGTTTCTGTCCTCCTCCTCCTTCAACTCTGCTCTTGTGGAGATGTTTTAGGCCTTAGTTACGCTGCAATAGGCCTAGGCTGCTGGGGGCTTCCCATGATGCACTGAGCATTTCTTCTTCTCTCACCTCTTTTCACTCACCATGTGTTTATACACCACTCTGTATTTAATCATGAGTTATTATTAACCTATGGGTGCTGAAAGAGGCAGGCTTTATCTGGGAGACATGAAAAGTGGGGTAAATCCTCAAAGACCTGGAGGTTTGAGATGAAAAGCAGTGGGGTTAATAATGCCATAAGTCAATGACATAATGACCAATAAACTGGGGGGGACAATTTTTTAGATTCAAGTTTTAGTGGAATATTTCAAGTAGACAACCAGACACTCTGAACTGGGGTATAGCGTGGGGCTGGGGTCCTCCGTCTGTAAGCCAGGCATGTGTTCAGATCTGCAGTCCTAAGGAGTGCTGCCCTAGTTTCATTCCAGATCTTCCTGCAGTGACGGATGTGATGTTGGACAGATGGTACAGCAGTTCTTGTGATGGAAACAATGGAGGTAGGTAGCCCAGGGATGCTTCAAATGAGGTGAACCTGGTGGCGATGGAGGAAAGGGAATTGTGGGCGTATTCTTTTCAAGGTAGTCGTGAGTTCCCGGAGGAGTGGTTGGTGGCTGTAATGCAATGTGAAGCCCCCAGGACTCCCCAGGATGGGAGAAAATACTGGCCAGGACCTCAGGGAGGGGAGAGATAGAACAAGAAAGGGAGAGAAGTGAGAGAGAACAAAACCCTGGCCAGAATCCCTGGGTGCCATGCCAAGAACAGTTAAAAGAAATAATTAAAAGCCCCAAATTACCATGACATTCGTGCCCATGATGAGTGTATGTAAACTTCTGGCCATATAGATACAGCAAAAAAGTATTTAGTCAGCCACCAATTGTGCAAGTTCTCCCACTTAAAAAGATGAGAGAGGCCTGTAATTTTCATCATAGGTATACCTCAACTATGAGAGACAAAATGAGAAAAAAAAATCCAGAAAATCACATTGTCTGATTTTTAAAGAATTTATTTGCAAATTATGGTGGAAAATAAGTATTTGGTCACCTACAAACAAGCAAGATTTCTGGCTCTCACAGACCTGTAACTTCTTCTGTAAGAGGCTCCTCTGTCCTCCAGTCGTCACCTGTATTGATGGC
>VUQS01039934.1:0-15890 GCA_015108495.1 Heterochromis multidens | reverse complement strand
ATAAAATTATTTTAAAAAAAAAAAAAAAAAAGAAAAAGCAAAAGTGTACTGACATGCAAAACAACATCTTCCTACTTCTTGGTGTCTGTAGACTGACAGTCAAGAGAGTTTTCTCCCCTAGATAGTCTACTGATTTAAGGCACTTTTTTGAGAGTATTTCTTCACTGCACACTGATAATCCAGTACAAAACATGTTCAGTACAATGTAAATTGCTATTACAGTTTCTGACACTGGCCTTTGATTTCTGAATGGAGACGGTACCTCAGTTTTCGCTCTTATTTATTTATTTTTTTACAAACAAGTTGAGTCATCAGAGAAACTGTAAAGTTGTTGAACACATAATGAACACACATCCTTTAAAAACTCTAATCAAAACTGCAGTTGTTTCCAATAACTGTTGAATGAATGAATGAATGAATCAATCAATGTGATGAAATTGACAAAATAGATGATGATAAAACATTTTGAAAGTGATGCAATATAGTGTCATGGACATGAATTTACATAATATTCGACAGCTGTCATCCACTTTTGGGGTTTGAAGCTTCTGGTCAGCTGGGGCCTTTCTGTGTGGAGGTTTCATGTTCCCCGTGTCTGTGTAGGTTATATAACCTTACATGTGTGCCCCACAGACATGCATGTTGATTCCAAATTGCTGCAGGTGGGGATGTGACTGTGAATAGTTGTCTGCCTTGCTGAGTTAGCCCTGATAGACTGGTGACCTGTCCATGGTGTTCCCTGTCTCTGGTCTGATATCAGCTGGGATAGGCTTTAACCCTTCTACAAACCTGAGTGGATAAGTGGTTGAGAAAATGTTACCTTTTGACATAAGGAAGAAGTGTATTAAATACAAGTCCAGTAAATGAAAGAAACTGCCCTGTTATAGACTCCAACCTGTCCAGCTTTGCCCTGTCAGCTGGGATAGGTTCCAGCCTCCCCACAACCCTGAACTGGAGAAGTAATTAAGAAAATGGATGGATGGATGGATGGATGACAGAAATATCTGAGACAAATTAAATGACTGTAATTTAAAGGAATTTAATATGGATGTGATTGTCAGACAAAAAGAAGATACGTGGCCTTATTTTCTTATTTCCATATCTTCTAAAATAAACTTTCTAGGAATATAATGTACACTCACTGAATACTTTATTAAGTAACCTTTGCTAATACTGGGTTGGACCTCCTTTTGGCTTTAGAACTGCCTTAATTCTTTTTGGCATAGATTCAACAAGGTGCTAGAAACATTTCTTAGAGATTTTGGTCCATACTGACATGATAACACACAGTTGCTGCAGATTTGTCAGCTGCACATCCCTGATGTGATTCTCCTGTTACACGACATGCCAAAGGTCAACCAATAAGGTTGGACTGAGATCTGGTGGCTGTGGAGGCCATTTAGGTACGGTGAACTCACTGGCATGTTCAAGAAACCAGTTTGAGATGATTTGAGTGTGTTATCTTGCTGGAAGCAGCCATCAGAAGATGGGTACAATGTGGTCATAAAAGCATGGACATGATCAGCAACAAGTCTCAGGTAAGCTGTGGTGTTTAAACAATGCTCGGTTGGTACTAAGGGACACAAAGTGTGCCAACAACATATCCCCCACACCATTACACCACCACCAGTCTAAACCTTCATACAAAGCAGGATGGATCCATGCTTTCATGTTGTTTACTTCAAATTCTGACCCTATCATGTGAATGTTGCAGCAGAAATCACGACTCATCAGTCCAGGCAACATTTTTCCAGTTTCCTATTGTCAAATTTTGGTGAGTCTGTGCAAATTGTAGTCTCAGTTTCCTGTTCTTATCTGACAGGAGAGGTGGTCTTCTGCTGCTGTTGTTGTGAGACCAACAGAATGGCAGACCCACGCACAGACCACTGTTAAAAGTTCAGAAGGTTTATTTACAGATTATGAAAATGTGCAAGCGTACAAAGACCATTGGACTCCACACACTGGGAGGTCTGGCTGACACAATAATCTGATGAGGACTGAGAGTTTGCTTCCTTCTTAAAAAGCCGGCATAGCGACCTGATGAGGAACAGGTGAGTTAATCAGCAGAGCTTGTGACAGGTGAGTAATGAGCAGAGGTGGCGACACAAGGAGGAGCCACCTCTGTAAACAAACACACCCACGACAGAGACACACAGACAGCAAATAACAAAAGAAAACAGAGAGACTGCAAGCCAGCACAAGACAGCCCGGGGACCATGACACCACCCCCCCTCTCAAGGGGAACCTCTTGGGACTTACCAAGTTTGTCTAGGTGCCTGCAGTGGAACTCTCTGACCATGGCAGGGTCCAGAATGGCAGACTGAGGCACCCATGATCTCTTTTACGGACCGTACCCCTCCCAGTCCATCAGATATTGAAGGCCACAGCCGTCCAGCCTAACATCCAGAAATTTCTTGACAGAGTAGGCGGGCTGGCCATCAATGACCCGGGTGGGCGGTGGGGGGGACAGCCAGAGGGCAGAGGCGGCTGGAACGGACATATTTAATCTGGGAAACGTGGAAAGAGTTATTAATTCTCATGTGATGAGGTAATCTGAGATGGACAGAAACAAGATTTATGACAGACTGGATTTCAAATGGACAGATGTAGCTGGGTGATAGTTTTTTGGATTCTGTGCAGAGTTGAATATTTCTGGTAGATAGCCAAACTTTCTGACCTGGGGAACTTTTGGGTGCTGCAACTCGATGGCGGTCTGCACGCTGTTTGTTTGCGGATGTAGTCTTGAGCAGAGCTGACCGGGTGGCCCTACAGAGGCGCCAGCAGTGACGGAGGTGATGCTGAACTGACAGGATGCTTAATTCAGTCTCCTGGGATGGGAAGAGGGGGGGCTGATAACACAGACTGGCCTTGAAAGGAGACAGACCAGTGGCTGTTGACGTCAGGGAGTTGTGGGCGTATTCGACCCACGCTAGGCGGGAGCTCCAGGTGGTCTGGGTGGAGGATGCCACACAACACAGAGTTGTTTCCAGCTGTTTTTCAGTTTGTCCGTTTGTCTGTGGATGGAAACCAGACGAGAGACTAACCTGAGTGCCAGTAGCCTTTCAGAACTCTTTCCAAACTCTTGATGTGAGGAGTTGGGCCGTTTCCAAGGCCGTAGGAAGCTTTGGTAAGGCAACCAGGTGAGCTGCTTTGGAAAAACAATTGATTATGGACAGAATGGTGGTGTTACCTCTGAATTCCTGGGTGACAGGTGAATTTTGCTGTGTGCCCATTGCAGTACCTGAGATCTGACGATCGAGGGGACGAACAGGTTTGGAGGTTTGGACGTCCTCTGTCGAGGTCTGGCTCATCTCACTGTGCCGTGCAGATTAAGGATTCGATCTCCCAGGTGAGGGATTCGACGAAACAGGTTGCTGGGAGGATCAGTTCAACATCTGTGGAGGGATCAGAGATTGCAAACTGGCGAGAAAGAGCATCTGGCTTGGTGTTTCGGGAGCCTGGACAGTAAGAGATTGTGAAATTGAATCGTGCAAAGAATAATGACCACCTGACTTGGTGTGAGTTCAGTCGTTTTGCTTTTTGGGTGTACGCCAAATTCTTGTGGTCAGTCCACACAACAAAGGGGTGTTTGGCTCCTTCTAGCCAGTGCCTCCACTCTTCAAGTGCTAACTTGACTGCCAGCAGCTCTCAGACTCCCACATCATAGTTTTGCTCTGCAGAAGAAAGGTGACGAGAAATAAAAAGCACAGGGGTCCATTTTGTCATTAACTCTATGGGATAATGTGGCACCTACCCTAGAGTCCGAGGCGTTGACCTCCGCAATGAATTGGAGGGAGGTGTCCGGCTGGGCCAGCACAGGAGCAGAGGCGAACAGATGCTTAAGCTGGGTGAAGGCTTCCTGGGCAGGTGGGTCCCACTGGAAAGGAACCTTTGGGGAGGTTAGACGGGTTAGTGGGATGACAACCTTGCTGTAATTTTTAATGAACCGGCGGTAAAAGTTAGCAAACCCAAGGAAGATTTGTAACAGTTTTCAGGAAGTGAGAACTGGCCAATCGACTACTGCCTATACTTTTGCTGGGTCTGCGTGGATCTTGCCTGCTTCTATGTGATAACCAAGGAAGGAGACTGAATGGACATGAAACTCACACTTTTCAATTCAATTCAATTCAATTCAATTCAATTCAATTTTATTTATATAGCGCCAAATCACAACAAAAGTCGCCTCAAGGCGCTTTATATTGTAGGGTAAAGACCCTACAATAATTTTCCACTTTGACAAATAGGCGGTTTTCTAGGAGTCTTTGGAGTACCTGACAGATGTGTTTCTGATGATCAGTAAGACTTTTGGAAAAGATCAGAATGTCATAAAGATGAACAAAGATGGAGATGTTGAGGAAGTCCCAGAGGACGTCATTAACCAATGCCTGGAAAACCGCCAGGGCATTGGTGAGGCGAAACGGCATCACCAGATATTCAAAATGGCCTAGGTGTTTATTACAGGCGGTCTTGCACTCGTTGCCCTTCCTTATCCGGATGAGATGGTAAGCGTTCCAGAGATCTAACTGTGAAGATGGTGGCTCCCTGCAACAACTCAAAAGCAGACGAAAACAATGGCATATTGGATATTTGTTCTTTATGGAAATCTGGTTTAAACTTCTGTAATCAATACATGGGCATAGTGACTTATCTTTCTTTTCGACAAAGAAAAACCCTGCTGCTAATGGAGAGGAGGATGACCTGATGATACCTGCTTTGAGTGAATTGTTGATGCTTCTCTCTCTGGTTTTGACAAACTATACAGATAGCTGGTGGGTAATGGGGCTCCTGGGAGAAGGTCTATGGCACAATCATAAGATCTATGAGGTGGAAGAGAGAGAGCCAGGTTTTTATGGAAAACTTCAGCGAGATGGTGGTACACTAAAGTGCAAGGAGAGGCAGACAAAGGATGATCAGGAGGTTGAGAAGATTGCAGACAGTGCTGGTGACAATGTGGACACCAGGCAGTGATTTTATTATATGACCAGTCAATGGTGGGGTTATGTTTTTGCAGTCAAGGATGTCGAAATAGTAGCGGTGTGTGGGGTGCATCAAAGATGAAAAGAGTTATGTACTCACTATGATTTCCAGAGAGTAGGAGCGAGATGGGTTTGGTGTGTTGGGTAACACTGGCAAGATGGCGACTGTTTAATGCAAATACCTGGAGAGACTCAGAAAAAGGAATCAGGGGCAGATTGAGCTGTTTAGCTAGGCTTGTTCAGCTCCAGAGTCTATTAAAGCTTGGAGGGAAACAGAGTTATCTTCAAAACAGATGGAGGCAGGAATCACAGAGGAAACCGAGATAGGGAAGATTTTTCTGAGCAACCCCCCAGTGTCCCTACTGCCTCATCGGACCAGGCAACATTTTTCCAATCTTTTATTGTCAAATTCTGGTTAGCCTGTGCAAATTGTAGCCTCAGTTTCCCGATGTTATCTGATGGGACTGGCATCCAGTGTGGTCTTTTGCTGCTGTAGCTCATCTGCGTCAAGGTTTGATGTGCATTCAGAGATGCTTTTCTGCATACCTTGGTTGTAATGAGTGGTTATTTGAGTTACTGTTGTCATCCTACCAGACCTCTGACATCAACAAGGCATTTTTTAACCCAGAGAACTGCTGTTCACTGGATATTTTCTCTTTTTCAGACCATTCTCTGTAAACCCTAGAGATGATTGTGCGGGAAAATCCCAGCAGATCATCAGTTTCTGAAATGCTTAGACCATCTGACACCAACAACCACTGAACACATTCAGAGTCACCTAAATCACCATTGTTCCCCATTCAGATGCTCAGTTTGAACTTCAGCAGGTTGTCTTGACCATGTCTACATGCATAAATGAGTTTCTGCTGTTTAATTGACTGATTAGGTATTTGTGTTAACGAGTAGTTGAACAGGTGTACCTAACGAGGTGGAGGGTGATGTTTTTTATTGGTCTCACTTGCAACAAAGAAATGAAAATAATCAGTGCAGGTTAGTAATATTCTTCAAGCCCACAAGAGGGAGCTGTTCACAAACCTAAAAAAATTTTGATTACACATGGTGAAAAGGCAGTAAGGAAAGGAGAGGACACCCCCACAAATGGAAAACAGCAATATTTCCAAACAGGGACAGAGGGAGAATGGGTGCGACTCAGCAAATATAGAAGCATAAATTTTGTTGTATTTCTCTGTTGTAGCAATGAAAAAAATGAAGTGTGGTTACACTGAAATGTCATAAAATGAACTGATTTTGAAATGTTGGATGGAAAAATGCACATTTCATAAAATAATATGCATGTGTGCATGCATCTGTGTGTGTGTGTGTGTGTGTTTGTGTGTGTGTGTGTCAGACCCTTTGTTTGTACTGCTGATGACAAATGACCCCCTCCATTAGTCTTTAAATGAAGCCATGTGTTCAAATATATGTGGGTGAGGCAAAAAGGCACACACACACACACACACACACACACACACACACACACACACACACACACACATATGGTCTCTGCTCCACATCTTGAGACTTATTGCTGTATTTCATGACTCTGTGAAACAGAGATACAAAAACAAACACTAACTAATGAGACAGAGAGAAACAATCAGCAATTTTACACAAAAACAACAAAACAGACAGAGAGAAGAACAAAACTTTACAAAAGAAGTGCCACATTGCGAAATCAGAAGGGAGAACATTTCAGGTCAGGTTGGGAGGAGTGAACTTCAGGTTGCTGAAGAACAGAAGGAGCCCACCGCCAGCCGTCACAAACTGAGCCCAAACAGACTAGGAAGGATGGAAATGGTCTACATGTTTCAGGGAGTTCCTTTACAATGAGATTTAGACTTTATGTGAGCAGCCAGTGGAGGCTTCACAGGAGACGGGTGAGAAGAGAGGCTTTGGCAGCAGTGTTTTGGATGAGCTGCAGAGTATGAAGTTCATCCAGTAAGGACTTACACTAAAAGCTACAGTCTGAATAAAGAGTTTGACTCAAAAAGTAAATGTGTAACATCTGTTAGATTTGCTCCACTTAAAATGGGATTTGGCTGCAGTGTTTACAGTCATGATTTTCTCACAGTCTTCATGTGCTCTCCACACCTCTTTGTTTCATTTCTAATCCAGGAAGACTGTTGATCACTCATACAGTGACCTTTGACCTCCTATGACTGAGCTGGCAGTGGCAGCACTTCAGACTTTAATTAACTGGGCTATGCTGGCAGCTATCAGCAACCTATCAGCAGAACGGCTGCGAGATAACGTCATGCATTTTTCCTGTAGAGTCTTGATAACCTCTGCAATTCGCCTTTGTTTATATGGTGAAAACTTTGTCCTTCAGTACCTTTAAGTGGATGAATTCTACACTAATGCTGCTTACATACTCAATAATAGAGGAAAGTCTTTAGAAGCTTATTATATGTTTATGATTTTGTGGCGTATGGGGCAAGTGATTTCCTTTTAAAGATGCTCTAACAGTGGATCAGGAACAGTGGATCCTATGTCTAGCATGTAATGTAAAAGAGATTTCTTGCAGGGATGAACCCACAGAGATTCATTTCATACCAACAGGTCCCCTCAGCTCTGCAGAGGTTTATAGCCCATCGTTTTGGGCTTGGTTTTACAACCTACATTTTTACTGTTTTGGTTCACTCTCACCGCTCTCATCAACCTCATTTCCAACAGAAGCAGCAGACAGCTATTTTCAGCCATCCAGCACCAAACTGCAGACAGACAAAGCTGGCAGCTACTGCAGGTGGAGATCATAGTATAATATTTGACTTTTATATAGGAGCAGGACTATAACAGACTATAATTTAAGTATAGAGTTAGAGGAATTTATGATACATCCTGCATTGATTCACGCTGTTAATCATTATGACTTCAGTTACACATTGCCTAAATATATGTTTTCTACCATTTATGACAAAATGTGTGTCATCCTACATCTGGCAGGGAGTGTGGAACTGACAGGGAGGTAATTTTCCTTCCCTGTCAGCCCCTCTTCTGATAAATGAGTGTGATGAGGTGATAAAACTCTGAATAACTGGTGCAAGACAGGCATTCAAGACACAGATCTTTATTTACACATTTGCTGTGAGCAATGTTAAAGAGTCAGATAACAGAGAGCAAGACAAGGCAGCGCCCGTCAAAAGTAGGGGTGTGTACACACACACACACACACACACACACGTAATGCCTGTTGGCGAAAGCAATAAATGAAACCACAGGGTTTAAAATGTTATCATGGCGGTGCTGGAACAGTGCCAAGATTAGGATTCAAGCAATAAAATGGCTATTGGGGCAGACACACATATACAGTAGCATGTCTGTGTGGATTGTCAGTCATGGTAGTCTTGAAAAGAAGGCAACTGGGCTTCTTTTTGGTTTGTGAAGATGTTTTGCCTCTCATCCAAGAGGCTTCTGCACTTGGAGGTTGTCCTCCAAGGGGACAACCCCACAAGGGGTTAAATACCTTGGACTCTCCATCAGTTGTTTTAAAACCAAAGAAGCCTCTTCATGAACCAAAAAGAAGTCCAGTTGCCTTCTCTTCAAGTGTTCAAGATACATGTCAGTCAGTCACGTATCCATCACTTCAGAGGACTTCAGAGACTCACCAATCTTGGCCGCTAATTGCATAACATTAGCCTTTACCTTAAGCTTAAGCAAAGTATTATACATGCATTTCTTTTGCCATCAGGCAAACGATACAGATTAATATAATCCCGCATAAACAGACTGAGGAATAGCTTTTTCCTCTGAGCTGTTGCCTCCATCACCTGCCATCCAATCCACCATAAAAACTTACACAGACAATACCTTTCAGGATTATCATTGCACCCTATATAATCACTCCCTCAGGTGGAATAATCTATTTATTATCTATCTATTTATTATTGTTTATTATTGTTTAAATTAATTCTATTCTATTCTAAAGTTATGGGAATTTGCTTTTTCTTCCCAAAGGGAGTCTGTTCCTTACAGTGAATCTGTGCAACAGAAACAATACCAATACACACAAATTAATTCCAACTTCACAAAATTCAAAAAGTCACATATAAAAGCTATTCCTTATTCTTTTACACTGCTAAAGAAAACAACAAAAGTGGAGCTGCATTTTGGTGAAAATGCAAATCCTAATATAAAAATAGTTGGTTTATGTGCAAGACTTTCAAACATCCGCACTGGCGGTAAACTTCTCTCTGGCCTTTATCCAGTAATGGCTCACATAGATGACATCCTACAGAAACATTAGGAATTTTTGTAAGTCTCTCGACAATACCAATTTCTCATAATGGCCCACTTTGTGGATGCATCTTTTGTTTGTATCTCCTTTAAACTGCAGATAGTTTTCCCATGTGTAAGAAATGCATGGGGTCTGTTTCCCACACCCCTCCCCTCTTGATATGACTCAGACAGGAGATAATTGACATGAATGTTGACTATGCAGGAGGTCAAAGACTCGGTCATAAAGATACAATCACAACCAGACCTAATGAGCGCTTTCAGTCATAAAAGCTCTGATAGTGAAATGTTATGAAAATGTGAGTTTAAAATAACAACACTCCAGGAAACTGAGTCTGCTCTTGATGCATTATTGTTTTATTTTTTTTTTTTTAAAAAAAGGAAATGCTCAGACTTTCCAAGCACATGAATTTTGTTCTGCTAACGTTTCATTAGGTCTTCCTCCCTGCTTTTACCAGCTCTCTCTGTAGCTTTAAATATGACTATATCTTAGTCCTTTTCCCAAGCGAGAAGAGTTTTGGGAAGTTTTTTACCTTAAAAGGCCATGTGGAGTGGAGCACTGGTTTCCTGTGGGAGGGTTTTCCTCTTTCTAACTCTGGAGCTGGAGGCCCAGCCCATCCTCATCTTCTCTCAACCCTGCCTGTTTAAGGCACTCCTCCTTACACATACACACACACCTTCCATTTTGCACTCACAGCAAAGTGGTGAGATCCAGCTACAGCCAGATGTGTGTGTGAGACTGTTCATGTGTGTCTGTGTAGGATTCACACTGACCTTCTTACTTAATAGAAGGTGAAAACACGGTCACACATTAAAGCAGGGAAATGAGAGAGGAACCACGTAAAGACAGCAGGAGAGAGAAGGAAGCAGGAAAGAATGGGATTAAAGTGTGGGAGGAGAAAGGAAATAAATGAGAAGGATTAAAAACGAGGAAGATGTGTGGTGTGGTGATAATGAACACAACTCCCATTATCCCCTCTCTACACAATTGGCTTGTCTGTTAGTCTGTCAGTCATACACACAGCAAATGAGTCAAAGGCATATTGTCCTTATAAGGCCTGTGCTGAAGACCTGGCTGCAGTGCTCCTGGCACAGCAGCTGGTGTGTCATCACCATGAAGTCATTACTACTGTACCCTGTCTGACTTCCTTTCCTTTTGTCAGCACTTATGATTATGATCCACACAAGTTATTGTGCTTTTATTATGTTTCAGTTTCTGTCAGACTGTCTCAGTTTAACCCAATTCAGTCAGTTTGATTTAGGGTTTTAGCTACCATTATTTTATATTCTCAGTGACCTGCATTTTATTGTTGACTACACCTAATATATTTGTGGCTTCTGTATGTGATATAAAGTGGCTCTATGGTGCAGCGGTTAACACATTCATGTTATATATGACAGTTCCCTAGTTTAAGGCCAGGAGGAGACACAAATCTAGCCTCAGGGGGTCACATGCTAGTGTACTCCTAGTGCCAATCCCAAGCCTGGATAAATGGGAGGGTTGTGTCAGAAAGGGTATGTGGCATAAAATCTGTGCTAGATCAACATGTGGCTCCATCCACTGTGGCAACCCCTTGGAAAATAGTAAAAAGTACCTTCTTTTATATGTGGCATAAGATTGGATGTTGGATTTTTTTTTTCTTTAATTAATGACATTTATATGCTTTTACAAGTGTGGATGTTCATAAAAAACACAGGCAAAGTTGAGGTACAGCTCCCTATAAGACAAAAGCACAGGCTTCAGATATCTTTAACAGTCAGTTTCAGACATTTCTTTCAGACAGGTCAGTGAGAGTGGATATGTCTAATAGGGATATCTCAGCACAGAAGCCCCACTCACCAGCTTCTTATTGGGAGGGGCAGACAACCAGAAGAAAGTAGGTTTAAAGGGAGGGTGATATTAAAGGGAGAAGAGTAAAAATTTTAGCTTGTTTTAGACAGAGGATGAACTGAAGACCTGCACCAAAGCCTAGTATGAGGAAATATAAGGGTTATTTTGAGCTGTGAATCATGCAAGGTGACTCTAAATGTATAGATTTGGAAATTAGCATTACTAGTCCTCTTTAAAGGGCACATTACTGCACTGTATGTGTACAGACCTATCATTAAATTGCAAATGATTTTTTCAAAGGAAAACCTACGACTGCTTCCCTGGACTTTTTGTCTGAACTGAGAGAATACTGAACAGACTAAAGTACTGAAAGGGGTCAGTGGCCTTTATTTCATGCAGAAATATGAAGTTGAGCACTAATACAAACAGCATTATTAGATACGCTATGATTGTTTTATTGCTTTATTATTTGTTTTAGATATATTTATCAGGAGTTCCTGTGAAGCTGTTTTGGCTGTGTGGTGAAGTAATCACAGAATATTTATGGTTTAAAAACATTTTAAAAACGTTTTAACTAAAAATGACAAACCCATTTGCTCTCCTTTTCCTGTGTAGTCTGAGACTCTGTCTTTGCCTGTCCTCTTCTTCCTCGAAAGGTATATGGTTCATTAGTCTGGAATGTTCTCTCTTGTTTTATACACAGGAAGTTGTTGCGTAATGAAAAAGTCACAGATAGTGGGTAATGGTGTAATTGCTTGAATGATCATCAGTCATAATCATATATATTTCATAATACTGTCAGCTTGTTTGAGCCCAACCCAGAATATTTTGAATATTTTGACAATTTTAATCTTAGTATTCATGAAAACAGTCTGGTGTAGGTCACAGTGTAATAGCTGAACCGGAGAAAGTAAAGTCACCTCCCTCCCAGATCGCACCACTTCACATGTAAGCAGTCAGATTCCTGCTTATGCTTATGATTTCTCACGACCTGAACCTGAGCTGCAGGTTTAGTCTCCAGGTGACCTGACAACAATTCTTCATCACACAGTGATTCATTATGCAGCGATTACAGAGTTACTGAACTTAACTATAATTGTGAAAGCAGTGGAAATAATTGGGATTAATTACAAAGCTGATAGACTTTCGACTGAGATTCACTCCATTCAAACTGTGCATGACAACACATTCATCTAGACATTTGGGTTGGGCAACTTCTGAATTCAAGGTAGAATTTGTAAAACAATAAAATGTGAAATGACCTCACAGTATGCAGCTGTGTCTGCATGTTTATGATTTCATCTTAATCGGTACCCGTAACAATGATGTGTTTACTTTCCCCAAAGCAAAGAGAAGTTGAGGCATGCCAGGTCAATTCTGATTGGTTAGCTGTGAGTCAAACATTTGTGAAATGCCTGTGCCTTGTACACTCCGTCTCGAGTGTACAAGTACTGATCACCTTGAGGGGAACTATATATGAGGACATTCGTCTTGAAAAAAAAAAGTAAATAAATAGTCCCCTTAAAGTAAATAAATAAATAGTTCAAGGTAGGTTTATGTTTAAGGTTAGTTAACCTTAAGGTTATGGTTACAGTAGAAGTCAAGGAAATGTAAGTCATTATAATATTTTGTGAAATGACTGTGCGTGTAAGTGTGTGCAAGTCTGCGGTGAGTAGGTTAGGAAAGGTGGTTGGGAGGCCTCTGACGTAATTTAAGAGCAGCACAGAAACTCGTCGTCATACAGGAAACATGCCTCCGCCTGTAAGGACTCTAAGTTACAAAGGGAATGTGCCTTACCATCTGTGTATGTGTGCGAGTGTGTGTGTATCACCAGAGTCCAGGTGGTGTCCTGTCTAGCAGAGTCATGAGCTTTGTTTCCACCCCAAGGCCACAGGAGTTCACTTACGCACATGTACAAAGAGTTCCTCTTGTTCTGCTGAAGGGACTGGAGCTTCACTTGTGCAATAGCTTTGATGCCCTTTTGTTTAGCTTTGTATTAAGAACACCAGTCCAAAGACTCCTGCCTTTTGGCTGCTTTATCCTCTCTGGTATTCTGTTCTCCATCAGAAATAATAATAAAAAACATTCACTTTCATTGGCTACTCAGCTTGCATTTGCAAAATATCTTCATGTTTAGTCTGGGCCCCTCCACAGCATTTCTGTGGCTAAGCAGCAGTAGGAGAAATCATACTTGGAACATCAGGAGAAAATATTGAAGACACTAAATTATACTCTTGAATTACTGGCTGAGCAGCCGGGTGGAGCAGGGCTACATTCACACAGTATGTGTAAGAGATTTAAAGCTGCTGCTTCACAAACCAGAGCAGAACTTCTGCTGCTGCTGTATTTACATATGTAGACATACAGAGTCAGTGGTTTCAGTTTATATGTAATTATCTTGATAACTGTTTTAATTAAGACATTAATTAAAAGACTTTTATTATAGAGTTGTCCCTTATTAGCGGAAAATATTCTCATATGTTGAAAAAGTCTGACATGAAATGTACAGTTATATACTGTATATAGTCATTTAATCTCTATAGAAGGCATGATTTTCTTCCAGACAGCAAACAGGCAGCAAAGATATGAAATCCAGCTGACTTCATATAAATCCATAAATTTGATTTAGTATTTATCCTGAGACCTATAGTAATGTCAAGAAAAGCTACGCTGCTGTTTCACTAATACAAGCAAACTGCCTGGGCTTCACAAAAAGATAACATGAAGGTAAACTACACAACAGTTAATCTAGACCAGATTAATGTTAGACTCTGTAGTATAACAGGGAAACACACAACCTTTAAGCCGCTCCAGTTTTGTTCACTTTTAAGCTGCAGTCACCTTGAAATGCTGCCAGACGCTAAGCAACAACTTATGATGAACAAAATTGCTGTGTACAGATAAGCTGCTGGATGAGAACCTGTTTTTTTCCCTGGCTGTCCCTCCTTCTCCAAAGAAGGAGGGACCCTTGAGTTTATGGATCTGTTTTGTAACAACTGCACATCAGCACAGACAACTATGGTTAACATCTGCATCTGGAAAGTGCAGATGTGCAGTGTTGGCAGGGTTTCGTTGTGCTTTGTTAAACCTAATAAAAATTATTTAAGGCATTTCTTTTGGGAATTGGCCATTTACATTATCTTAACTTTTTATACTTAAATGCTTCAGAGATAAAAAAAAAAAAAAAGAAAGCAGATTCTTTTAAACTATTTCAAAAGGTCAAAAGGTCTGCAGAAGAAACTTTAATGTGGGATTGCGCTCATTGCACATGAAGCAATGCAGTCTGTAAAATGCCTCAGTCTATATTTGTCACCCCATGGTTCACTCCTGACTTTGTTTCCAGTTGTTATGTAAGAGATAGAAGCCACACCTGAGCTTGGACAGTAACAGTCTGGCAATGTGAGGACTGGTCAGACATTTTGGGAGCTCAAAGTGTATTTCACTGTCATGCTGGCTGCTACGAATTGCATGAATCAGCAGTTGAAAGCTGTGTGTTGATAAATTTGTCTATAAGTCGGTCACCCAGACTTGTAGTGTACCTCCTTTCTGAGTGGTGACCTGTATGTCTAGATTGTTAAAGTGCAGGTGCTGAGAAACTAAAATCAAATGCACACTGTTTAAAATAATTTTAAACAATTTTAAACAGAGCCAGTTGAGCCAGCTGCATGTGAGTAAGTTCAGACTTAATTTGGTTACTGAAAATTTAAGTATTTACCAAAGACTGTACATAAAATATAGATGTAACCACTCTGACAGCTGGATTGGGAACTAATGTATTGTAGCCTGAAGATTGGCCTTTTTGCCTGTTTTCTTCTGGGCCATATTTGGATGAGAGGATGGAGGGCTATCAGGTAATGACAGCTAGCTTGATAAACACAGTGAGCTAACTTATAAATAAAATACTAGAACTTTACTTACTGAAAGAAATGACTGATAGACATTTCCAAAAGACAATGAAACCACAAAAACAGTTGAGAGGTCAGTAGAGGAAGTGGCACAGGTAATGATGAGTTGTTATTATTAAACTCTGGCTCTCTTCCACAGTATGTTTGTGTCCTGTCTCCCTCCCCTCATCCCCAACTGGTCGCAGCAGATGGCTGCCCCTCCCTGAGCCTGGTTCTGCTGGAGGTTTCTTCCTGTTAAAAGGGAGTTTATCCTTCCCACTGTCATCAAGTGCTTGCTCCTAGGAGGTCATCTGATTGTTGGGGGTTTTTCTCTATTATTGTAGGGTCTTTACCTTACATTATAAAGTGCCTTGAAGTGATTGTTTTTGTGATTTGGCACTATATAAATAAAATGGAACTGAATTGAAATTATTCAGCCTTGGAGGTTGCAGCTTAGTATTTACTGCATGGAGATTTATGGAACAAAAATCTAAGAAGGGTTGCACAAGAAAAGCTACTTTAACCAAACCTTAAAATATATTAATAGTAAATATTTAAACTCAGTAACTGCCAGGTATCACCAATACATAGCTAATTGGATAGCTTACTCTATTTCCGAACACGTCTCAATGTTTACATGAATAAAATTGAGTCACACATGTTTAAAATGCCTGATAAGGACTATCAGTTTAATAGGCTATTCTCTAGAAGTCAGTTTACAGCTTGTTATAGTTAGTGGCTTCATATTTTCCTAAGTAAAAATGTAATTATATAGCACCTTTCAAGGTTAATATCACAAAGTGCTTCACAACAAAATACTAAAAATATAAATACAAAAAGGTTACCCAAAGGCTAGTTTAGAAAGATGAGTTTTTAGCTGGTTTTTAAAAGAGATCACAGAGTCCACAGATCTCAGGCTCACGGCTGATTTAGACTTCTGCAGTGAATCTTTGTAGATTTTATGGT
>VUQS01039913.1:4644-17992 GCA_015108495.1 Heterochromis multidens | reverse complement strand
TGAATTTTTTGGAAGGTTTGAGTCCCGTTATATCTGGTATCAAACTAACACAGCATTTCATAAAAAGAACATCAAAGCAACAGTCAAACATGGTGGTGGTAGTGTGATGGTCTGGGGCTGCTTTGTTGCTTCAGGACCTGGACAACTTGCTGTAATTGATGGAACCATGAATTCTTTCCGGCCATCAGTTCATGTCCTGAAGCTCAAGAGCACTTGGGTTATACAGCAGAACAATGATCGAAACACACCAGCAAGTCCACCTCTGAATGGCTAAAAAAAAGGCCGTTCATGCTGTAAAACCCTCCAATGTGGCTGAAATAAAACAATTCTGCAAAGGCGAGTGGGCCAAAATTCCTCCACAGCGATGTGAAAAATTCATTGCCAGTTATCACAAACACTTTTTTGAAGTTCTTGCTGCCAAGAGTGGAACAACCAGTTATTAGGTTTAGGGGGCAATTACTTTTTCACACAGGGCCAGGTAGGTTTGGATAACTTTTTTTCCCTTAATAAATGAAACCATCATTTAAAAACTGCATTTTGTATTTACTCAGGTTATCTTTGTCTAATATGAAAATTTGTTTGATGATCTGAAACATGTAAGTGGGACAAATATGCAAAAAAACTAAGAAATTAGGAAGGGGGCAAATACTTTTTCACACCACTGCATGTGTCTTGATACATGCTCATTAATCCAGGTAAGGAAATCCCAGAAAGCCGAATCTGTTCATCTGGACGTAGCGTTTTCAGTGGGAGAAACGTTTTGTTACTATCCAAGTGACTTGTTCAGTAAGAAGTCACTTGGATAGTAATGAAACATTTCTCCCACTGAAAATGCTATGTCCAGATGAACAGATTCGGCTTTCTGGGGTGTGAAATTTACAGGCATGCTTTACAGGCATGTATTGTGCATATATGTTAAAACAAATAAATATATAATGAGAAATCCACGTTAGATAAGGCACACTGTACAATATATCCAATGCAGTGTTGTCATAAACTCCAGAAATATGAGGATGGAATTGCTTAACTGGTCATCATTGTTAAGCATGACAGTAGTGATGTTCTTTTTCACCTACATCTGTATTATCACACATGGACTTAACAGGCACCCTATAATTTCACACTTCACTCAGGTACATTTATATGAAGTTTCCAGTTTCTGTTTGAATAAATGACACAGAACTGCATATTCTGTCCTGTGACATAAGCAAAATACATTTGAGACAAAACAATGCAGACATCACTATTGTTGCCAACAGGTTCTTATCAGGGATGCAGACGGTGTTGTAGGAATGAGAAAATGTCTTTCACCCTGTGTACCCTGAGCTGATATTGAATGTGTTATGAATTATTGATGTAGAAAGTCCCCGGCAACCTGACTCATACGCTTTTTTATATCAGTAATACATTCACTTTTTTTGGTCTCTATAGCTTAGAACAGATTCATATATACAGTCATGGTAAAAAAAGAAAGTACACCTTCTTTAAACTCTAAGGTGTTATGTATCAGGACATAATAAACAAAAAAATATGATCCTTTAAAATTGGATAAATACAACCTCAGATGAATTAAAAAATATTATACCATATCATTATTTATTTACCAAAAATGAAGCCAAAATGCAGAAGCAGTGTGTGAAAAACTAAGTACACCCTTACTGCTTCCATAAGAATAAAGAGGGTAAGTAGCAGCCAGGTGCTGCTAATCAAATGCACTTGATTAACTGATAATCAGCAAGTGTGAGCACCTCTATAAAAGCAGAAGTTTGGGCAGTTTGCAGGTCTGGAGCATTCAGGTGTGTGTTAACATTCAAGACAGTTGCCAATCTTGGTGGAGGGGTGATGATTTGGGCTTATTTTGCAGCCACAGGACCTGGGCACCTTGCAATCATTCAGTCGACCATGAACTTCTCTGTATACCAAAGTATTCTAGAGCCAAATGTGAGGCCATCTGTCCAACACCGTCATGCAACAGGACAATGAGCCCAAGCACAGCAGCATATCTACAACAGAATGGCTGAAAAAGAAAAGAATCAAAGTGTTGCAATGGCCCAGTCCAGACCTCAACCTGATTAAAATGCTGTAACAGGACCTTAAGAGAGCTGTGCATAAATTAATGCCCGCAAACCTCAATGAACTGAAGCAACATAAAGAAGAGTGGACAAAAATTCCTCCACAATGATGTCAGAGATTGATAAAGTCATAGAGAAAATGATTACTTCAAGTTATTGCTTCTAAAGGTATTTTAGAAGCAATACGTGTACTTAGTTTTTCACGCACTGCTTCTGCATTTTGGCTTAGTTTTTGTTAAACAAATGATGACACACTTTAATACATCATGTGTTGTTATTCATCTGAGGCTATATTTACTTCTGTAAACCTGTATTATGAAGCAAGTTCAACATACCCAGGGTATCTTCCTGTTATCTGGATTCACTTACCCTAACACTGACAATCAGGATAAGCGGTCACAGTAACCTAGATATCAATTCACTAAGTTAAACCCAGGGTTTCCCCACGGGCTCTCATGAAAGGGGTGGCGTTGGCAGCATCTGACCAGTCAGCAGAGTGATTGATTTTACAAAGGAGGATAAAACTGTTCTAGGGGGAAAATATGAAGCCGTTAAACATAATACAGACTGAAAGCAACACAGCTGCTACAGACAAAGCAGCGGCATGAGTGTGTGTGTGAGAGAAAAAGCACTTTAAGCACTTTGGTTAGTAAGACCGGACAAAATCTACTATATTAATAAAGTTCAGCCTATTTGAAGGCAGGAAGGAAAGTCAGCAAAAATGTAGACTGTGTGAGAAATTAGTGTTCCAACTCTGTCATACAGACACAAGAGAATTTGATGGATTATAATTGAGTATTTCATTAAATGAATTTTTAAAAGACAGTTTTCGTTTTTATTCTTTCAGCTGCAACCTCAGTGGTATCTAACCGTTTGAGAGCAAGTAAAGAATAAACATAAAAATAAAATTCAAATGTAGGCTTAGACTACATGCAAATTTAGTATTTGGTCAACAAGTACAAAAACGCATCCAGTTTCCAGCATCACAATTTAATGCTTATAGAACAATAAAAAAAATTTTAAATTGCAGCCAACAGGAAAAAAAAAATCAAGGAATAAAGTTGTGTCTAAGAATCTCTATTTCTTACTGATGCTCATCAGACAAAGACATTAGACACTATTAAAAAACTTGAGATCCTCCTACTAGCTGCCCACAGAGGTCTGAGGGATCTTCCAGGAATGGTGACGCTATTTTCTGTAGAACTGATTGGTCAGTAGGCGGTGATTTCATACCTGTTGATCTCTAATCTGGAACGTAACCTGCTCCAGAGCAGGGTAGCAGCATAAGTTACCATGGCGATATACCCTGAAGAAGAAGCGAAGAAGTGAACCACCTTCGTAGTACAGAAAACCCAGTGTTAACCCTGAAGTTACCTGGGGAAGATAGAATCCAGCTTCGTAGTACAGGCCTCTGGTAAGGATCAGATGATTTTTGTTATATTTTGATACATAAAACCTTAGAATTGACAGACTGCGTTCTGTCTTTTTACCAAGACTGTATTTTGTTAGACACATCAACATCTTATCAATATATTCTGAGGAAAGCTTAAAAAAGAAAAAAAAAACTTCCTGTAGTTCTGCAGTAGTTTGTAAAAATAATAACTCATGGTTATTTCACATAAGAGATTTCTGTATTTTTGTTTTTTATCAGAACTTGGTCCACTGGTTTGGAAAAAGTGTTTATACAAGCATGACACTCCACGGTGGACAGGTGTGGAAAATGCAAATGTGCTATTCTAAACAGGTTCACAAGTGATAACAACATGCACTGACCTTTGATTTTCCAGTAGCCCATAACCCATCCAGTTTTGAATTCAGATTCAATACGGCCTCACTGTGTGTTTGTGACAGTACAGTGATGCGATGTGACAGTGTGTGGCAGTAATGATTCACTCTGAGAGCCACATTTGCATGATTTCACCAAAACATGCACAGTGAACACACACACAAACACACACAATATTTCTGCAGAACGAAGAATCCCTCCGGGGTTATATGGAGATTTGTTCAGGATCAGAGGCTTCTTTCCCGTAACAGGTCTAATTAGTTTCTTCTCAAGGTCTCGCTCCCACTCTCCTCCCTGCTTCACACCAGCCTCCCTGCAAACCTCTTTACTTCCTACTTCTTTATTTGCACCAACTTTATTTTTTTCCCTCCACTCAGTGTTTTCCACCCCAATTTTCTCCATTTTGAGCTCCTATGTACTTTATTCAAATCCAGGCACTTGCTCTACATCTACACACCTCACTAGCTCTGCAAAAGATTCAATGTGAAACGCAGGAGAACATGTTTGAGAGCTGAAACAATATTAATAAATCATTCTGAGTTCCTAATTGTTGCCTGTCTCGACTACAAAGTGGAATAGTGTCACATAGAGCAAGGAGGATTGTCGACACATCTGCCTTCATATTCTCAGCTTCTTTTTGACCCGCAGTCCTGTGGGACATAGTTATACTACACAGCAGGGGGGGATGTAGCTGGAGATGAAAGCAGAAGGGTAACTGGAAAGATTGTAAAAAGTTAGGAGGGGAGGAAAATCAGCAAAGAAATGGAAAAAAGTTTAAAAAAAAGAAAGAGAGGCAGTCAAAGTTGGTTTGACGCCGATGTGTGTGTGTCAGACATATCGTACTAGCCAAATGTCACTTTGTGATTTTCTGAAGCTAATCAACAACTTCTGATATTTTGGTCCTTGTTAACCGACAGTCAGCAGGAAGGAGTTTCAGCGGAGTTCAGAAGTCACACGTTCCCTCCCGTCCTCTCCAAAAAGGCTGGCGGTGGTTCCTCCCAAACCTCAGTCTCCAGGTGAGTTTATCCCTTGTTATTATGCAGAATACAGATATATGGAATTTGCTTTGTCTACATTACAAAAAAGGACAAAAGACAGTAAATTGAGTGCTAGAAATCTGCTAGTTTCACTCACAAACATGGCCAGAAAAGTCACAACCATTGATGGTACTAGGGACACCAATACTTTTCCTGCTATGACAGGTCAAAATGTGTGCTATGAAAAAAGCCTGTGCCAGAATCGTGGTGGCTGCCCAAATGTACACTATTCACCCACAACATTAAAACCACTTAACCTCCACCTCGCCCTGCTGATAGAACTGACTCATGGACATGGGACCTCTGGGGTGTCCTGTGATGTGACCTGTTCTTAGTCAACCCAAAATCAAGCAGCTTGCCTTATTTCTAATATCCAGTGCTGGTTGGACACAGTTTGAGGGGGAGATTTGTGATGTTCAACGCTTTCTTCAATGCTGTGGCTTGATCCATGCAGTCTGGAAAGAGACAAATAATTTTTCTTTTAGTACTTCAGAGAAAATCCAGATGTTTTCTAGCAGAGTTGAACACATCTCCTCAGGCCACTCTTATTTTCTCACTTTAGTATTTTCACTAAAATGCTGCTGTTCACCTTTCTCTTTACTGCAACTTACTTGCTCTTCTTAGACCTCGTCTCCTCCTACACGGTCACAAAATAAAAGCATTTTTCTTCTTTCTAATTCCCAGCAGCGTTGTGTTTTCTCTTGTTTACTGAAATTTGCGGAATGATGTTCCACCTTGAAGTTGCTCTGGACAGGATCCCAGCAAGATGCTAGCGAGAGAAAGTGAAACTGATATTCACCTCATGAATATCTCGGCTCTAATACCTTTAAGAATACCCTAAAAACACAGACAAACTCTTCAGTCTATGCTCTCCACAAGATCTGCCATTACCTTTTCTGATTGTTTCTTGCATCGTTATTTCTCATCCATCCACCCCTCTACTCTCATCTGCATGCTGCCTTCACACTCATCCATATAGCCTCATTTAGTATTCAGTATCCTCTCTCTAACCTTTCAAGTAGAACCTGCAGATGTCTGTGTGCGTGCATATGCACGCTTGTGCACATGTGCCTGAAAAAGAGGCAGATAATATTTACTGAAAATAAAAGAAAGGGAATCCTAATACGACTTCAAGAAAGAAAGGACATTGATGTAAGTGGAGTATTTGAATATTTGTTGACATTTGCAGTTTTTCTTTTTTTTTTTAAACAGGATTAACAGATGACATCAAAATACATCTGCATTTTTTTTTTTTTTTACCTTTTGGTGTTAATTTCTTTTTTTTCATTTCATTTCAATTTTTTCAGAGAGCTGCTCCTATTTCTACTTAAAGCCTTTTGGTTATATTTGGTTAAACTGGCTATACACATCGATTACCACTACTGTAGCTACCCCAGCCCTACATACACACACACACACACACACACACACACACACACACACACACTGCTCTTCAAGTCTTTTCTCTTTTTTTGTATTTTTTATCCCCCGCACCTCCACCTCCCTCTAAATGATTTTTCACTCATTACCTGGGACCCTGCACCCCAAGCCCAGCCTCGTGTTGCCATGGAGACCACTCCCCATGCCCCAGTATGCCTGAATTATATGGTTGAGGCAGGTGATTTGGTGTTGCAGTGACTTTATTTTGCGCGCATGCACATTCCCACCAACAGGCTGGTTTGTGAGTCTGTTCTGAACATACAGTAAATTTTGAAACATTTATGTCTCCAAAAGATCTGATGCATCTCCACTGCCTGGTATACATACTCTCACACTGTAACAAGGTGACACAGAGGTTAATCACCTTGCTTGTATTTCAGCTGCAACTTAATGATTGTGCCCCTTCAGACACTGTTACTTTGATGTGCCCGAATGGTTCTTTACATATGCATATTGTAAATAGAACAACCACATTAGCAGACTTTAGCAATATATATTACTGCTGCAGTTCAACCATTATTTGATACCAGTTCACACATTTATCATGAGATTAGATGGTCCATCGTGAGAAACTACCCCAAGCCTTCCTGTGCAAAAAAGATTTAATTAACTTACTATCATTTATCATGTGAATGCAGTCATTAGCAGTGGCTCCAGTCACTTCTCCTCTGATATAATACTAAGCATTTACATTATTAGATATAGATATATCTCAGCTAGACTTAATATAGGTACATGACTAATTATTCACACATGTAAGGTAAGTAGTACTTTAATAAGTTTCTGAATGGTATACCTTTTGCAGTTGGGGCAAATTCTTTGCTGATACTGATGTTTAAAATTTGCCAGATTTGCCATTTATTTTGTTGTTATTTGTTACCTATTTGTGCCAGGGAACTACAGAACGTGTTCTAAAGTCTTTCAGCTTTTTATCACACTATCTTTCTTCATTTAAGCAGCACAAAATTGATGCGACACAACAGATAAACTTTGCCCATTGACATTGGTAAATATCATCTTCTTTGATATTGGCTGATGCTGATGTTCAGCTGCTACATTAGTGCGTCCCTAATGTCTTGTTAGTTTTGTTAGATAACACATGCTCATTCTAACCTTATTTGATTTTCTTTGTTGCCTGCAGCAGCAGTCCGGGGGTCAGCTCCCTCTGGGTCACCTCGCCGCGTGGCCCCCCTGAGGCTGCAGCAAGAACAGCAGGAGAACCTGCAGAGAGAGAAAGAAGAGGCTCAACAGAAAGAGAAAGAGAGGCAAGCAGAGGAGAGAGAAAAAGAAGAGCAAAGAGAGGAGGTGAGTTACTGAGAAAATCGGCTGCACCACTTAGAGTTTGCTCCATTCTGTTCAATTCCATATTATTCTGTGTCACTTTTTAGGTTCAGAGGCTACAGGGACGCTGTGAACAGCAGGAGGGGCAGCTGAAATTGCTTAGAGATGAACTGAGGAAGACTTCGCTGGGTCTAGAAGCTTTCATCATCACCACTCAGCATTATTGCCTCAAGGTAGTGAACTGAAATGATACTGTGCACAGTATCACCATGATCACAAAGTTACCTTGCCTCTATCACCTAAAAGGGCCATTTACTCTTTGGTGGACGGTACAAACCATCATCCTCATTGTCCTCATCATCATAATCTCTAATTCTTTCAACCTTTGATTTACAACGGATTTTCTAAAGGTTCATCTGCCATCCCATGTAGATTTACAACATAATACCTCAACCTTACCATTTACTCCAAGCCTGGATTGTATGACATACATGCACATCGTGCACACGCATGAACTCAAGGGCACATGCAGTATTTAACAGCATGAAGTGTTCACAGCATGGTCAATGAGCTGCTGGATGAGAAACAGTCAGTGTGACTGTGGAAAGGGTCTACCAGAGTTCAGTGTGTCGCTGAGCTGGTTTCATCTAGCTCTGTGTCTGATGGAATGATTTAACCTCTGAGGTGCTATAGCAGTAATATTGGTGCCAGACTGTCGGGGGACTGTCTGATTTCTTTATGGTCATTGTCTGAGTGCTGCAATCACAGGCCCACACTGCAGATATACAAGACAGAAATAGTAGAAGTGTGAGTTTTTGAGTAGGTTTCAGCTCCCTCTGCTGACATCAGTCAAAAACTACAGCTTCAAAGGGCCATTACAGAAGAGCATGCAGTTTATACTTACATGTTTATATGTCCAGTACTGTGCAAACAGTATTTTTTAAAGTGGTCTTGAGCAATAGTTCTCCAGGTTTTTTTTTTCGTTAAGTCAGTCAGCACTGACCTATGAATCATTCAAGCATAAAAAAGGCACCTAACTCACAGGATGAGCCAGTGTTGTGTCTACACATAACAGACATCGTAGCAAAGAACCAGTTTTAAATTCTATTTTTAGGCACTTTGTTACTAACAGCCTGTTGCAAAAACACATAATTTCTTCACATTTCTTTACCAAAAATGCCACAAAAAAATACAGTTTGACAGACATAAAATAGTATTTTTGCACCAACAAGGTGCAAAGAGGTATTAGCCAAAAACTTCACATATCGCAGCATAGTGTGCAGTGTGTCCTTAAAAGATTTGAGGAAACTGGACAAGTGGAGGACAAAATAAATATCTACAGCAGATGAATAGTATCTGAAACTCATATTTACTCTTTCATTTATTCACTTTTGCAAAATGCAAGGCCAGCCTCAAGTCATTTGAGTTTAAGTATTCCTGTCTAATGTTACTTGGACTGTGCACTATGTCAACAATTATGTTCATTTCTAATTTTCAGAATAAAACTACAGAAGAAAATCAAAGGAAGTTGTTTTTGGAAATGCAAAAGATCCGAGAGGAAATGGGTAAGAATGAATCATTTGATCAGATCAGTTAAAATAAGGGATCAGTAGAAACGTTTTTTTACTGTTCATTTTGACACATCGCTGTAAGGAAAGCACAGTTGTTACATTAACTAGAACTCTGTTAAGTGTTCTAATTAGAGTCACCCATGATGCCAATGAAGCTGAAGCAGCTAAATGGAATTCAGCCATTAATATGTTTATTATTCACATCTGTGCCTTTAATACAGTGATTTTAAAAGTGCCATCAGTGGAAAAAAGCAAAATCATTCTCAGTTTGTTTTTTGTTTTTGTTGATTTTAAAGAAATTCATGTGTTGTACTCTGAATGTACAACATGAAGTGAATGCTATCACTGACTCCCAAATAGAAATGTTGGTTTCAAGCTCTGCATAGCTGCAAGTACAATAAACAGACTTTAAATATTCTACACTGTGTGACAAGATAGTATAATAAGATACAATGTTCTTAATGCACAGCCTCAAACTCAGTGCGCTGGGAGAGACTCCAGCGAGAGAAGACAGCGCTGGAGGTGGCGTTTGAACGAGAGCTGCAGGAGCTGCAGCTGCAGCAGGAGGCAGAGCTGGCTGCTGTGGAGGAAGGACTCAGGAAGTGTCACTCTGCCGAGACAGAGCACCTGAAGGTGGAGCATCGGTCAGAGATGGAGGAGTTAAGGACTCAACAGCAGGAGCAGGCAAGAGAAAGGCATCATGGAATGAGATTTGCTTGTTTCTATAAAATCTGATCTGTCATTAGCTGGCTTTAATATGCATGTGTATACATGTGTGGCTGCGTGTTAGATCGAAGAGATGACAGTCAACCATCAGGCAGCCATTCAGGAACTCAGAGACATGCATAACATCACCATGGCAACACTGCATGAAGAGCACGCCCGTACCATGAGAGGTACGAATGTAGGGCTCATTTAAAAAACATAATATGATGCAAGCACTGCTGGAAGTAACATCCGCTGTCTTCTTTTATTATCCTTCTAAATCTGCGTGTAGACTTAAGGAAAGCTCATGAGCAACAGAAGATCCTTCTAGAGGAGGACTTTGAGAAACTTAGACTTTCTCTACAGGTATGATACCAAAAAGGTTTAAACATACACGTTTGTACTGGTACGGTG
The DNA here is from genome assembly GCA_015108495.1 of Heterochromis multidens. Taxonomy (NCBI): domain Eukaryota; kingdom Metazoa; phylum Chordata; class Actinopteri; order Cichliformes; family Cichlidae; genus Heterochromis; species Heterochromis multidens. The sequence goes on along the minus strand of VUQS01039913.1, from coordinate 7,686 downwards.
AGTAACCCTGCATTTTTGTCTGTGTGCTTTCTCAGGATCAAGTGGATACTCTCACATTTCAAAACCAGAGTCTGAGGGAAAAGGCCAAACGCTTTGAGGAGGCTTTGAGGAGGAGTACAGACGAACAGATAGTTGTGAGTAAATAACCTGAATGTACATACAAATAGCCCAAATGGGAACTTAGCATACTTCTGAGATTCTAGATGCCTTCTTTTCAAACACCACCTATCATTCTTTATTGTTCTTCAGTCACATCATTTTCTGTTTGTTTTTGAATGCACTTTTTTATGATAGGATGCTTTAGCTCCATACCAACACATTGAGCAAGACCTCAAGAGCTTGAAGGAGGTCGTGGAAATGAAGAACCAGCAGATACATCAGCAAGAGAAGAAGATCTCTGACCTGGAGAAAGTGGTAGGCTCAAATAAGTCATTTTAACAGCATCTTCAACACCACCTTTACACAAATTCACATTATTTTAAATAGACACAAAGATCAGTGTGTCTGTATGATGATAGATTGCGGTGTGGTTGTTTTCTGCTTTTGAGCAGGCCCAAAAGAACGTGTTCCTCGAGGAGAAGGTCCAGATTCTGCAACAGCAGAATGAAGATCTCAAAGCTCGCATTGAAATGAACCTAGCCTTGTCCAGGTAAGATGCATCAAGTCATCATTATTATTATTTATGCTGTTACTATTGTCATTCACTACTTTATGCCTACCTCTCCTGTAGGTAGGATTCATTTTTAAAGTGATCCTTTTAGTGAACATGCTCCTTTAAGGTCAAGGTTAACATTATCTTCCTTTGTGCTGTTTTCCCTGCAGGCAACTGTCTGAGGAGAACGCAAACCTCCAGGAGTCCGTCGAGAAGGAGAGCACTGAGAAGAAGCGTCTAAGTCGGAACAACGAGGAGTTGCTGTGGCGTCTCCAGACCAGCCCTCTTGTGTCTCCCGCGTCCTCCCCACTCCACCGCTCCTTCTCTACCTCACCGCTTCCCTCATCCCCATTATTTTCCTCCTCACCTGTAGCAGGGTGTGAATCCCCCACTCACTGCCATGGCTATCCTCAGCAGGCTCAGTATTTCTCCCCCTCCCACAGAGCTGCTGCTACAAATCAAAATCTCTCACCAGGACCAGCCACACCCACTCACAGGGCAGTAAATAATCAGAATTACTCCCCCACCCATGCCACACCCACACACAGAGCATCAGCCAGTCGCTGTAACTCAAATACTTCTCTCAGCTCTTTGCAGAGATAAGCTCTTTCCCTCTACATTTTCTATTCTGACTAATTCCCCTTTTTTTCTTTCATTCTTCTCTTTTTTTTTTTTTCTGAATGTGAAAAGCATTGTAGTACAAGACTGTGGCCTCCAGTCAATACAAGACAAACTGGACAGACTGTACAGTCAGTGTTAAAGCAATGAGGTTATACAGTCCTGTACTTTGTCAGTCTCTACAGCTGTCGGCATCCATCATGTGAAAGCGACTTCGTACACAAAAACACAATATGGATACTACTGTGATAGTGAAACTGAAAAACAGATGACAGCAGCTTTGTTCCTTTTTCCCAGCCCACACTTTTATTAAAATAGAGTCTTGACCTGTAGGCTGTAGATAGTGTATGATAGTGGCACAAATAGTGCTGTAAACTTCCCCTGCATGGGTAGTAGTGAGTCCTGCACAGTACACAGTACAACAGTGCACATTTACAGATGGGAAGTAGCACACTGGTGGTGCCAGAATACATACTCTGGTGTGGTAAGAACACAGATATATCAGATAGATAAAATAAGCTATAATTGGGGTTAGTTTACTGTGTTTGATTCTGTTTGGATTAATGAATTGCGATTTTGAGTTGTTAACTTAATCGGCTTTCTGCTGATTTTTTTGCTTTGTTTTGTTTTGTTTTTGTATTGTATCTAGAAAAATCCCTAACAAAGCGCCTTATACTCGGTCCTGCAAGCTCACCAGCAGAGAACGACCAATGTTTTATTTATAAAGGACTTTGGATAAAGAATTGGTTTGTATGTTTAACAAAACAAAAACAAATCATGTTTCTTAGCCTCCTCAAAGTGTATTTAAAATTTTGTAATTACTTAATTTCAGCTGACAGTTTTACTTGTGTGGGAAAACGCTCCTTGGAACCCCAGCCATTTTATCTGCAAAACACAAAGAACTTATGTCTTTTAAAACCTTGCCAGGTCTTCCTACACATGAGCTACTCTTCACTTCTGGGATCCCTCAGGTCAACTTGCAAAAACTATGTCTGCCATTTTGGATTTACCTCAGTGGGAATGTGCTGTCTGTTGTGTCTGCAGCTCAACAGCAACATCAACAAAATCACACAGCTACCATGGAGCTCAAAGCTAAGGGGGAAAACCTAGCAGAGGAATCACTGTTTTAAATGTTGTGGGTTTCTTTATAATGTGATGTTTCTATCTAATTTATTACATGTGTTTTGCTACTTAGCAAGCATGTACTGTGAAAGTCTTCCAGTTTTAACATGAAACTTATTATTGCTGTGATTTGTCTATTTATTAAGCTTGAGGTGTGAAGAAGATAAATGGCGTTTGTAACTTTAAAATATCACCTATGGGTCACAAGTGGAATATGTGATGTACCTGAGGAGAAAGCTGATATACTGCATATTATTTAACTCATTGTCTTCACACATGCAGTTTTTTGCAAAAGTTTTGCACCTCTGAGGAGACTGCAAAGTTTTTGAAGTGAAACCTCTTCAGCAGCACAAAAAAAAACCCTTTTCTTCAGGTCCTAATGCCCTGATACTTGTTTCATTAACTTAAGAAAATCTGTGACCTGCACAGAAGTTTGGATATCCTATGTTTAAAGCATCAGAACTTCATAAACTTAATAGAACTTAAAGATTTTGCAAGACAACATGCTGTAAAGAATGTAATGTGCCCATGGATGCACAAACTTCTGCAGAAAACTGTACATTGATGGTGTCTTATGGTAAAATATAGTGTCTATAAGCTATGTAGATTTAAAAAAAAAAAAAAAAAAATAAACATTTTTTTTTTTTTTT
>VUQS01039910.1:0-11572 GCA_015108495.1 Heterochromis multidens | reverse complement strand
ACGGGTACCGGGTTGCAGTACCCGTGAACAGTTGTATAACTGAAAAAACACAAAAACAAAGGTGACACGGGAGACGTGACTTGCTCTGGCTGAATCCTCCTCAGCTGTGTTTATTAACCAATTCACTATACTGTCAACATTGTCCCTCTCAACATTTATCCAGCATCATCTCACTGTATGTGGGTTGTCACTCTAGACATATTTCAGCATAAACAAAACACACAGCATGAGCAGAACAACTCATCCATTCAAAACAAACACACCTTAGACAAAGGTCTTTAAATCCAATATTCTGACACTGGTCATATTTGCACCTTACATGCACTTCTTATACTAAAGTATTTTCAGGACATATTGAACAGCAGCGTGAATAGACATATTTTTAACATACATATACTTTTAACCATCTTTAACACAAATCTGTACATATCAACTTTTAGCTGGAATATATCTTCATGGATTTAATCAAAACAAAAGAAAACGTGCAGAGTCCAGTAGCTAGCTGTATGCTAACATCTACAGAGCGGGACAGTAGCAGTGCTGCACCCTCGACAGGCATTGAGTCTCATAACAAAAACATACACTACTCACAACTCACAAACACACCTACATTTAACTTATAACTTACCACAAACGAATACAGCAGTTTTTATGAGTCTACATAAATACCACGTACCTGAAAAAAACACAAAGACAAAGGTGACACGGGAGACGTGACTTGCTCTGGCTGAATCCTCCTCAGCTATGAGGGAGACCAGCGGGATACAGGCAAACCACAACCCCACAGTGCCTCCTACTGGCATGTACGTGGCAACTGCAAATGCTGCATCTGGCTTTCACAGGACATTTTCTTCACAAAAATAACCCTTCTTTTAAAGCAAAATAAAATATTTTCCAGATGTAGAATTATAAAGCTTTTACTACCAAACATAATATTAAGCTCATACCCAAATGTGAACACACATTAGTGGGCTTCACACAAACATTATGGACAGAACTTAAAATGTTATTAACATTACCTCCACTGGAAAGTTGGATTCTGTCTCCTGGTGTTTCACAAAGTTGAGAGCCAGGGACAAAATTGGGGGAACACAAAAATTTTTGCCCGCTACACCACTTCTTTCTTTTAACTTCTTTCTTGCCTTCACAAATCTGTCAATTAAATATTTCCATTTCTGACGACACATCACTCAGTCCTTTCCCAGGGTTTGGGCAATTTCCCTCCACGAGTTATTGCACATTTAAGTGTCTTTGTATTGTTTTAACGAAGAATTATATAAATGTAGCTCGCGACAAACTTCTTTGCACAGCCTCTCCTCAAATTCAGCATCCACGGTCCCCTTTTGATGATGTGATCTCCCGGCTATTTATAATGACATGCTCGTGGACAAGTTCACGCGCTCACAAAAAAACAGGAGAGAACCCACACATCTGGATGTGCCCTCACGCTCACTGTCTGATGAAATTTACATCACTCTGACCCCAGCGGACTCGCAGGTGTGGAAAGTATAATTCCTCATTTGAACTGCTCCAGAAAAAGCAGCTCACACAGCTGTGGAAAAGCCACGACTTAAGAGGCAATTTGCCACAGATTAAACTGTATTTTCAACTCCCTGGCAAATTCGACATACATTTGATTTTCCTGTTTTGTAGAGTTTCTAAACTTTTGTGGGTAAGCCTCTACAACTAGCTCATATGTTTTCAATACCGCAGCCTTAACTTTTTGATAGTCCTCATTATCTGACATGCTCAAAGCAGAAAAAGCTTTCTGAGGTTTTCTAATCAACACATATTGGAGCAATAAGGTCTGCTCAGAGTCTGTTCACTTCCTATTTTTAGCCAGTCTCTCAAAAAGCAGAAAAGATTTGTCTGGATCCTGTTCAGAAAACTTAGGCACGAGTTTTAAGTTAACAGAAACATCAAAAATGTCACTGGACTCTGATCTATGCAAAGAAAGGTCACAAAGCTTACCATCCTTGATTAAATTTAATCTCTAGGGTTTTAAGTTTTGTTTCTCCTGCTCTTGTTTATTTCTGCTTCACGTATCCAGGCATTTAACGTCAAACTTTCCAGCTCTAGTTCTTGCCCTTTAATCTGTTCCTCCCGCTCTAAAGCCTGCTAATGTTGTAACAATAATAGTTCTTTTTGCTCAAAAGTTAAAGTACCTCCAAACCCACCAAAAACAGGAACAGTCTTAACAAAAGGTTCAGGAGTACTTGGTTCTGTAGCAATTCAAAGTATCAGTGCTCTCCTGTACATTCAGTGCCCTTTTGTCAATAAGCTTTGCCTTTACAATGCTCAAAATGGTGTCCCTAACCAGGGTCTCCTAACGGTCCCTCGTTCTGATTTTAAAACCAGAGGTGATCATGCTTTTCATGTTGTTGTGCCCAAACTGTGGAACAGCCTTCCTAAGCCTATCAGGTCAGCCGATTCTGTTTTTTGTTTTAAAAGACTGCTGAAAACTAATTTTTATAGGTTAGCTTTCCCTTAATCTTTTTCCCCTTTATTTTCAGCCATAGTTTGCAACTATTTGCGTATGTGTGTATGTTGGAATGAATGTCTGACCGTGTGGTTGATTATGTGTCTGTTTATGTGTCTGTATGTTCAAACATGTATACTTGACTTCAATCTGTGGTTTTTATTCAAACTGTGAAGCACTTTGTAACTCTTTATTTTGAAAAGTGCTATACAAATAAAGTTATTATTATTATTATTATTCTGTAACTGCTTTGGGCAATCTCTACCAAAATGCTCTGCAATCTTTAACAGTTGATCTCTTGTCAAATCTTTTAATAATTCCACACTTGGAGCTTGCAAAAACTCATCCACAGAAGCTATGTCCACACAATGTTCCTTATACTGATTATACAAACAAATTTCACAGGCCCAAAAAATCCACCAGCTGAAAGTTAAATTAGCTAATCAAGCTACCAAGCTACTAGGCCCCAAACCCTGCTAGACAACAGCACAAAACTGGTGTATAATCCAGACGAAAGGAGACATAGCTTTCCCTGGCTACCTTTCAAACCAGAAAGCCAGACACTTAGCTTAACCCTAGACTTCATGCAAGAACCCGGTAACTTGGTTAAGCTACCAGCAAGCTGGTGACTCACCTGGACAGTCATGGATGTGTCCCTGAGCACAATACTCCAACTACTCTGATGCACCAAAAATAACAAACTAAAATAACAAACCATGCATCCAGTCACCCAGCACACGTTTCTTATACCTAGTGGGAAAAGCAAGCCCCAACACAAGCAGTTTTGGCTGTATCACAAACCAAAAAACAGCCTAAGCTGAAAATTCTACAGCTCTCATGGGCAGCTTCAAAAATAAGGTAGGTCAGTATGACTTGTGCTTATGCTAACAAAGGCTACACAGTAACACAAGCATACAAGCATTTACCTCCATATGGCAAGGGTTAGGGTTAGGACTTTACTTACGAGGTAGGCAAGCATGAACTACTAACCAAAGCAAACCAACCACAAATTCCAAGGGACACTTAGCTCCCGGACGGGCCCCCATTTGTTACCAGTTTGCCTCAAGCTGGCAACAAACAAAGGAGAGTCCACAAACACAAAAGATTATTTAACTTGACATGTAGTGAGGTGTGAAAGTTTCAGGTATCGGTGGTGCATGGTGTGCATGGATGATAGTAGTGATAGGTCATACCGTGCTAAAGCTTCAGAGCATGTGTCGAGAAATCCCAGAAGTGTAGTGAAGTGCATATCGACACTTGTGTGTTTTCAGGTGAGTGATTTGAAGCCTCACTGTTTCAGGAAGTGGTTCAAGTACTGGTGCGACTTATGAACATATATGGATCCACTCACACTTCGTGGGTTAGTGTTGGCGATTTGTTGGTTTGTGTGTGATATTGAGGTGCATTTTGTTATACTGCTGCTTATTTTGATGGAGCCTGTGAGAAAAAGAAGGTTTTCCCCGTGTGGGAACATTTTGATTTGAGCTCTCCTAATAAGGTAAGTACACTTTCAGTAACAGTATTAGATTTTTATGTATATTTTATGTTTACATGTTTTATGTGTGTTATACAATGTACTGTATTTTTTCGCTGTCTTTTCAGTTAATCCAAGGTAAAGTGTTTGTTTTGTGCTAAAGAATTTGGGTACAACATAACCACCTCATCTATGCTGAGGCATTTCTGTCCTTCGCATGTCTATAATGAGGGGAATGTGGTAAGACCCAGCCCAAGCCTGTGAGTAATTCAAAAATATCCACTGTAGAAACATACTTTACCATTCCTGACATATTTCCTAATCAGCTATTTTAAATGAAATTGACAGAAAAAAAAAAATTCTCATAGTGAGCAGAGAGAAGAGGCTCGATGAGGCCTTGGTGTCAGTGATTGTTAAGGACACCCAGCCATTTAGCATTGTGGAGGGCACAGGTAGGGGAGTTAGGGAGTTTGTGGCAAAACTGGAGACAACCTAAGTCCTCCTAACAGGAAAGGTGTGTTTGGTGACATGGATGAAGCATGAGAGTACTATTGCATTTAACAAATTGATTTTTTTTCCCCTTCCTTTAACCTTTATTTTCTTCTTTTTCATTAGTCTATATAAAGGCAATGGTTGAGGAAAAATATAAGAGAGAGAAAGAGAAAACCATAGCTGCAGTCCAGAATGTAGCAGCATTCAGATATGCGGACATCTATTAACATGGATGCCTACCTGGCTGTGACCTGCCATTCTATAGATGGAAACACCTGTCTCCAATCAGCTTTACTAGGTGCAGTGAAATTCCCACAGGCACAAACAGCAGAAAAATTAGCCTGTGTGATGACATCCCTCATGGAGAAATGGGGAATAAAATCAAAAATAACATGCCTAGTAACTGGATGGTGCACCCAGTATGACTGCCTGTGGTAGGGACCTGCAGCTCCACCAGTCCTCAATTCTTTCCAAGACAAGGAAGCAGCACAACTGCAAAAGTTAGTTCACTGATGTTATTTTCACATCTGTTAATGTATTATTTGTTTTATACTGATGTCACAATAACATGATTTACTTTTTTGTCTTTAAAGGAGAAGCTTGCTCTTGTTCAGGAGCAAATGGGGAGAACTAAACTAAAACTGCTTCAGGAGGTACAGTATGTGGAACAGCACATTTCACATGCTCCAGCGACTGGTGGAGCTCAGGGAGCCTGTGGAGGCAGCTTTGTCATGTTTACAAACCAGCATTCCTGGGCTAAGATCTGATAAATATAATAATGTTACTGCATGCCTGTCCATTCTCTCACTCTTCAATCAGAATCAGAATCAGAATACTTTATTAATCCCAGAGGAAATTAAGTGGTCACAGTTGCTCCAAGACAGTAAGAAAAGTAATTAACAAGTTAAAATACCAATATTAAATAATACAATATATTACAAAATTACAAAATATTACAAATAGCTCTAATAATACAATAACTCAATAAATATAAATATCCCAATATATTACAGAAAATTAGCTACAGATAAGTTGAATTGAGGTGCCCCTCTTATCATACTGCCTTTATTATATTAAGGGTGTACAGTTGTTGCAGTGTATACTTGTGCTTTAGATGGAGGAGTTGTACAGAGAGAGCCACAGGCAGAAATGATTTCCTGTGTCGTTCAGTGGTGCATTTGGGTAATCTCAGTCTCTCACTGAACGTGCTCCTGTGACTGGCCAGCACGTCATGGAGTGAGTGGGAGGTATTGTCCAGCATTAACTTAGACAACATCCGCCTCTCCGACACCACCTTTAGAGAGTCCAGCTCCATCCCCACAACGTTACTGGCCTTGCAGATCAGTTTGTTGAGTCTGTTGGCATCCGCTACCCTCAGCCTGCTGCCCCAGCATGCAACAGCATAGAGGATGGCACTGGCCACAACAGACTCATAGAAAATCCTGAGCATTATCCGGCAGATGTTAAAAGACTTCAGCCACTTCAGAAAATATAGACGGCTCTGGCCCTTCCTGTATATTGCAGTTGTGTTTTTAACCCAGTCCAGTTTATTGTCAGTGTGTACTCCGAGGTATTTATAGTCCTCCTCTATGTCCACATCGACCCCCTGGATTGAAACAGGGGTCAATCATACATCTTCATACATCTACATCTGTGGAGTTGTCAGAAGAAAAAAGGGTATCTGGCTCAAAAGTGATACCACTGTTAAACCTTAGGAGGCCCTTTAATATCCTAATGCATTTATCCCTAATGACAAAAAATGTCAGCTTCCCAAAAACTGCTGTAAAAATATATTGTATAGTAATATTTTTTTCCACTTTAAATGACTCTGTCTTTTAAAACTACTTCAGCCTGAAATATACATATCAAATATTATTATATTTTGGGGATTTTAACCCTTTAAAGGCCAGTATGTTTAGGACACTGTTTTTATAAAAAAAATAAATAAATAATTTCCATAAAATAAATTTCAAGGAGTATTAGGCCCTGAGATGGGGCAATGACTGGCAGCACCACTGATTTTCATGCATTTTTATTTTTTCTACAGCGTCAAGTTTTTTTTTAAACAAACAAACCCCACACTCGATGTCCTAACAACAAAAAATGTCAGCTTCCCAAAAACTGCTGTAAAAATATATGGCAAAAGAGAGAGAGAGGGAGACAGACAGACAGCGAGAGAGAGCGCGTATGTGTCTGTCTGAGTGTGAGAGTCGAGCTCAGGTGAAGCAGAGGCTGCAAATGGACAGACTGTGGTCGTTGCATGTGAACTTCCCACATTTGCAGCAGTTCCTGTGTTCCTGTAGCAGCTGTGGACACAGAGGAAGCCTTCAGTTCCTCTGTGTCCACATCTCGCCAGTCTGCAATCGAGCGTCTCCGATGCAGGTTTGTCATGGCCACAATTGGCTGTAGGATTTCATCCGTCAGCAACAGTGCAAAGCTGCGGCGGCATAGAGTGCAGGTCCCGGGATCAAACCTCTGGCTGCTGGAACATAGCAGAGTATCGCAGTGTTTGTGGGAAAAAAAAATATTTTCCCATTTTTTTGAAGTCCATCCCGCTGCTGCTTCATCTATCTTCCCTCATCTTCAGATGAGTTGGAGTTGGACTCCAGCTGGTCTGTTTCTACCTCTGAGGCCTCCTCCATGTCAGCCTTGACAGTCCTTGGAGGAGGATGAGGAGCCATCCTCGCACTCAGAGTGCATGATCATTTCCAGAGCCTGCTGTGTGCTGTAAAGTCTTGCAGTGCAGCTGCATAAACTACCTGAGCGAGAACCAAAACAAAGTCCAATTTTGTTTTGTCCAAAATTAAATCTTAACATAAAGAACTGCATTAGTTGATGTTAAGATAAATCTGGGATCAAAAATGGCATTTTCAATGATTTTTAACGGGATATTTTGTCGTTAGGAACAAATGTGTCTGTTTTTGCATAGCTTAGCCATTTTAAGCTAATTTAAGGAACTGAGATGACAATTTAAAAAAGTTTTTTAAATTAATATCAAACTTGAGCTATATTCTTTCATCATAGCCAAAATGGCTTGAAAATAAAAAATGAATAGCACAAAATGTCCCTAGGATCTCCAAAAGGTTAAAAATGATACAGCAGATGCTCCAGGAGGAGGCAAAACATGCAACAATCCCACTGGCAAGGGAACTGCAAAGTATGAGCATCATGTCTCTGGCCACTTTGCTGGATCCTCGCTTCAAACAAATTGGTTTCTTTAGCCCAACAGAGGCCAATGATACTGTCAAACGACTAACATCTGAACGTACCATCATTATAAGGTCCCAGTCATCTCCAGGTGTAGTATCAGTATCAAGATAATCACAGGATGCTGTCATTGAAAGACCTGGTAATAATTTTTGGATTGGTTTAAGGTCAATCTGCATTAATTATGACTCTTACTTACACAATCTGTTCATGCTTCTCAAGAAACAAACTTTGGTGTTATTTAGATGCCACAGTGAAGGAGAGCCAGAGAGGGTCAGAGAAACCACAATGTGATTGCTGATGCTACAGTCAAAGTCAAGAGATATTTGTCAGAACCAAACATTCCCAGGATGGAGGACCCCGTTCAGTTCTGGGAGAGGCAACAGAGCATTTATCCCAACTTATACAAACTTGCTGTGGAGTTCTTGTGCACCCCTGTCTCATCTGTACCCTGCAATAGGGTTGTCACGATATTAGAATTTCAAACTTGTACCGATAATGTCATGGTCCTGGGTCTCTGACCCAAAGTTTTGTTATTATGCCTTTTGTCCTGAGTTTAGAGTATCTTTAGTTTTGTATTCTCTTGTATCTTGAAAGGTTTTGTTATAGTTTTCTGGCTGTGTTTCTGTTTTAGGTTGTTACTAGTTCTCTGTGATCTTCGTATGTCTATTTGGTTCCTCCGTGCCTCGTCTCTGTATTTTGTCTTGTTCTCCCCAGTCTGTCATGTCTCTATGTCTGGTCTCCAGTCTCCATGTCAAGTTCACGTGTCTTAGTCTGTGTCTCAGTGTGTCACTTCCTGTTTTACTTTGATAGTCCCTCATCTCCTGTGTATTATGTTCAGTTTTGCTTCCTCTCCCTCGTTACTCCTGATTTGTCCCTGTTGTGCTCCCAGCTGTCTCCACTTGTCTGATTATCCTCCTGTGTATATTTAAGCCCTCAGTTTTCCTCATTTCCTTGTGTGTTGTCGTTGTTTCCTCTGTCAGCTGTGTACTCTGTATCTGTTGCCATAAGTCTAACTTCTAGTCCTGGTTTTTACTCTGCCACGCCAGAGGTTTGTTTTTGTATTTTGAGTTTTGCCAACAATAAATCTATTCTTAAGTCCACCTTTGCCTCCAGGGTCTGCACTTCGGGTCCTTACTCGACCTGCCATACACAGCCGACACGTGACAGATAACCATGAAAATACTCAATATGCGACCCCATCCTGAAACAACAGAAGTAATGGCGAAGAAGTCGTATCTCGAAAAATTTAACTTGTTAATTTTCAACAAATTTTCCCAATTATAGTGTATATAGCATATTTTCCCAATTATAGTATATATATAGTTGTGGCGGGGTGTGGTTTGTGGCTCAGCTGGAATGCTGAAAAGCCACCCACCCGCGAGAATCAAGGAAAAAGTCTCAAATTACTGTAAATAAAGAGCACGTTGCAACCAACAGTCTGCCTGTGTGGGGTCTTCTGTCTACAATAGTATATTTTCCCAATTATAGTATATATTCAATAATCAATTTGTATGCTTGTCATAATCTACAAAGAAAAGTAATATATCGATTAAATTTTGTTATCTTGTGCGAACCTGTTACCATATCATTTTTAATAAAATAATCACAATATATTGTTCTTAATTCACAAGGGTTTAATCTATTGCCTTTTTAATAGTGTGAATTATTATATGAATAGTGTATTTGAGAAAAGACTGAGCAAACACTAAAAAAAAGTGTTACTATTAAAAAGTTGGGCAAGGTAAGTTTCGAAAGTTGTTCAAATTAATTTAAGTCTTATCTGAAACTGAATAGGTATTCAGTATGAGGGTGACTAACTTTAACTTTATGATCAAGAATTCATTAAACAACATTTTGAAAAATCTACTTCTTCAGGTTCCAGAGTATTGGTAGCAGGTTTAAACCAAGCATAGCACACAACTAAACACAACTAAAATATCTCATAAAAAGTGTACCTTTGATGAGGAGCTGGACAAATCTAATTTTTTGATGGTTTAGTATTTGTTTTTCTTAAATACATAACAGAAAATGATAAAATAAAGGGTCCACTTTTTTGCAATCTTTGAAACCTAAACTGTCTAGAATGACCCAGTAATAATTTTCATACCCTCTCCTGAGAAGGAACTGAGAAACCAAAGAACAACAGCTCCTAGACGAGTGTATGTAGGTGGAAATGCATGTGTGGGATTTCTGGTTAAGAGATGGGAAGAAGAAAAACAAGATGAGTAGATTTGGGAGAACTTATTGATTTTGCAGCTCTGCTGTGGGAGCTAAAAACTATTAGAAAATACCATAAGGCTGTTTAAAAGTATGGGCTTGGCTCAAGTTTATCATGGCACATTGTTACCTTAGAGGCTCTTGCACTTTGTGACAAGTCATATACCGAGGACTTCTGAGGATTTTCAATTATTCCAACCAATTTGGAATAACGAAACTGTGACCTGAAGCCGTTTAGGGTGAAGGGAAAGACTGAGTGCCAATGGTGGCAAAATGCAGAGCAGGGTATTTTTTTTTTTTTTTACCCTTGGATTGCCCTAATTATACAGAGCATTGATTTTACAATGCTTCCATGGATTGATTAGAAGAGCCCTGCACCTCCCCTAAGGAAGAAGGGCTTCGCTCTCTGGTCTCTTCCTCACCGTTGTGCTCTCCACTCATCCTCTGCTCCCTTCATCTTTAATTGCAGCTGTTTCTTTTCTCTTTATTGTATCCTTAAGCTTCCCATCACTTTCTTAAGTTGCCTTCCCATTGCTTTTATTTACAGTGGGTCTCTTTCTGATCTCTTTTCTGATAATTCCTTATTGCACAATTATTCCTCAAGTGAAACCATTAAAATATACATGTTTTAACCACTTAACATCCACCATGTAATCAGTGACCCATCAAGGTTTAGGATTATGGTTGGGTTTTGTTTTAACCACATGCTAAGGCCTTTGTCACACAGGCCTAGAAATCGTTTGGTGACTCCCTGGCAACCTCAGGTTGCTATGGAAAAATGTGTATTTCCCAGTGGTTGGCGAGTGCTTGCTGGAGGTTGCTGATAGTCATTAGATGACATTGATTGCAAACAGGGTTCTGTATCAAAAATCCTCTTGTGATTGCTTTAGTCGCTAGCAGACTGGCGTGGTTGCCCATGGTTTCCACAGGTGCACTTACCTGCAAACACTCATTATTTACTCTCCGAGCTGTAGTGAAACTTGAAAAAGTGTGATGCAAACCATAAACATTCACCTTCAAACTAAAAGTTGTGCCTTACCACTGCAATTAACTGAACTTTGTTGCCAGATGGTCACTGACAGGTCTCTAGGCATGTGTGAATGAAGCCTAAAAAGAAACATTTTCAGAAACTAAAATACATTATCTATCCATCTACCCATCCATCCATCCATTTTCTTAACTGCTTGTCCACTTCAGATTTGCAGGGGGGCTGGAGCCTAGCTGGAGCCAGCCGTCATAAGGTGAAAGGCAGGGTACACCCTGTACAGGTCACCAGCAAAAAGATACCACATATGAAATCAAGTCTGGCATTACAGTTGTTCTGTTAAAAGCTTTTCCATTTAGGTTTACTATGGTTATCTGACCATGTAACAGGAATGCAACTAATGTATGCCTAATGCCTACCAAATGTAACTAAAACAGGGATATATAAGACTATATATACAGTACTGTGCAAAAGTTTTAGGCAGGTGTGAAAAAATGCTGTAAACAAAGAATGCTTTCAGAAATGGAAGTGTTGTTCATTTATTTTCATCAATCAACAAAATGCAGTGAATGAACAAAAGACAAATCTAAACCAAATCAATATTTGGTGTGACCACCTTTTGCCTTCAAAACAGCATCAATTCTTCTAGGTACACTTGCACACAATTTTTGAAGGAACTCGGCTGGTAGGTTGTTCCAAACATCTTGGAGAACTA
>VUQS01039898.1:0-14378 GCA_015108495.1 Heterochromis multidens | reverse complement strand
CTTCTTTTTTGGGTCTCTTAGTCTCTTATCGCTGCTCGTAGTCTTCGATCACAAGCTCCGAATCTGCTAGTTGTTCCGCATATGAGACTGAAGACTAGGGTGGACGGAGCTTTTCACTCAATGGCACCAGTGCTTTGAAACAGTACAATTATGTTTAGCAGACTCCGTGGACACTTTTAAAACCCAGTTAAAAACCTTTTTGTTTAACCAGGCTTTTTGTTGATACTTTTACTGATTTTACTTTATTCTGTATCCTAACTTGTTTTTGCAAACTGCAGCTTTTTTTCAACAAATATTACAAACAATGTAGAAACAGAATAGTGACAAGGATGTAAATACACTGAGCATGCTGGGAAGCAAATCTTTAATCCAGTTGTTGTTCCAGCTTTTAGTCTTTTCCACTGTCAGCAGCCAAAAGAAGCAAAACGGTGCATGGATTGTAGGAGACAGCAGGCTTTTCACTCACATTAAGTGTGGCCAGATCCTTTGCCTTTAGATGTGTTTGGATAGCAAACTGGTTTGTTTTGAGTATAAGCCAGCCTTCTAGTCAGATTGCTTTACTCTTTACTGTTATCCTACAGGTAAATAAATGTAGGCATTACAAAAACTAGCAATGTACTCAACTTACCTAATTACTGGGAGCCACCTTGTTTTGGCATAAGTCAACCTGATTTTAATAAACCTGAGTACAAATGAGTCAGTTGCCTACTGTCTAAGAAATTTGCATCCTCACTGAAAAATTTAAATGGGATAAATCAGGTTTTTGCAACCCCTTAACCCAGTTACAGAAACCAGTTTTTTTTTTGTTTTGTTTTTTTTATTTGCATCAACTGAAACAGGTCTCTCTTGTAAATGAGACATTGAGTCTCAATGGGACTACCTGTATAAATAAAGGTTATATAAAATAAAAATTGAGAAATCATCTTACTGGATCCAGCTGTAACCTGGTTACTGATTATAAGTCGCTGATTAATTGTGTCAGGTCACTGAGCTCTCGGTGTGCTTGTTTAGGCTCCATCTCCTCGGTCTAAACCCAGACATGAGGGAAACGGCAGGAGCAGCTTGGATCAGGCTGCATCTTCCCAGTCTAAACCGAAACACGAAGCGAGCAGCAGGAGCAGTCACTCCAGCAGCTCTCCTCCACAGTACAAACTCCACAGCTTCAGCCTCCTCAACTACGACAGGGAGCGGCTGGAGAGGAAGGTATTACTGCGTGTTTGTGCGGCCCAAGCCGACCCACAACATCCACTTCGGTAATGCTTCCAATGGCCCGAAGGTGCGAAGGTCTCGTCACTCATTACGCTTGTCTCTCAGATTACAGAGTACCGAAAGAACCGGCGGGATCCCCCGTCTGACCTCATCCATCAACACAAAGAGGTCACACACAGACTGCAGTGGCAGAAAGCACAGCTGGAACGAGCTTCTCCTGCTCTGCTCACAGGTAACACACACATACACACACACACAAAATATACAAGTGTGTACACTGACTGCCCTATTTAGGGCTGACTGGTTAATCAGATTTTAATTTCAATTATGATTTTTGCTTCAAACAAATATTTGTTTTTGTTTCATTTACGTTATGAATGTTTGTTTGTTTTGTTTGTTTTAGTCAAGCATACCTCTTACTTTTGAATGTGTGCTTTTACTCCTCCCTAAAAACTAAGCCTTGCTCACTTTATAGAACAAAATGACAGAGAGGAAAGAGTCTTTTGTCAACATCATCTATCTAGAGCAGCCAGGGCTCTGAGTATTGCCCATGGGCTGATGGCAGTGCACAGCTCCATTTTGTCAGTCCTGCAACTGAATGAAACAAACAAAAGCACTACTGGATACTTCAGTTACAGTTCATTTCATACGAAGATACAAAACTTTAATATTCACGAAAATATCGATAAACTGCTACCTCACTAATGGTTATAAACACTGGCGCAAAAATTACAGTCACCAATGTAAACTTCCATCCTATGAAACATTATCTAAAAGTAACACTTGCACTAAAATAGCAAATATAAATGGTATCAGTAATCACTCTAGTCTAAGTCCATCACAGTCATGATGGGAAATGGAGGCTATCGCTACAGTCTAGAGTTGGCATTCAACAGTTTGTCATTTTTCCTCTGTACACCATCACAGTGGATTGTAAATTAAACAATTAAGATGTGAAGTGCAGACTTAGCTTTAATTCAAGGGGTTTAACAAAAATTAAGTGTTTAGAAATTACAGACATTTTGTACATAGTCTCCTATTTTCAGAGGCTCAAATGTAATTGGACAAACTATCATTTTAAATAAGGATTCTTTTTAATACTGGGAGGAAAATCGTTTTCAGTCAATGACTGCCTGAAGTCTAGAACCCATGACCATCACCTTTGAGATGCTCTGTTAGGCTTTTACTGCAGACACCACTCATTTGCTGCTTGTTTGTGAGTCTCTCTGCATTCAATTTTGTATTTAATAACTGAAAAGCTGCTCTGTTGGGTTAGAATATCCATTTTGTTTGCCTTGAGAAACTCTTGAGTTGCTTTTGCAGTTTGCTTTGGGTTAATATCTATTTGCACTGTGAAGCACTGTCTGATCAGTTTTGCAGCATTTGGCTGAATCTGAGCAGAGAGTATAGCCCTGTACACTTCAGAGTTCATCCTGCTGCTTCTCTCAGCAGCAACATCATCAGTAAACACTAGTGGCCCGGTTCCACTGGCAGCCATACATGCCCATGCAATAACATTGCCTCCACCATGTTAGACAGATGATGTGGTGTTCTTCAGATCATGAGTTCTTTCTCTCCTCCCCCTTCTCCTTTTCTCTTCCCATCACTCTGGTGCAAGTTCATCTTAGTTTCATCTGTCCAGAACTACGCAGGCGCTTTTAGATGCTTTCTGTCAAAGTCTAATCTGGCCTTTTTTTTTCTTGAGTGTAACCATTGGCTTGTACCTCATTGGATACCCTCTGCATTTCTATTCATGAAGGTGTCTGTTGATTGACCTTGACAACGATACACCTACCTCATTGAGAAGGTTCTTGACTTTGTTAAATGTTGTGAAGTTGTTTTTCTTAACCATGGAAAGAATTCTGCGATCATCCACTTTATTTGTCTTCTGTGGTGTTTGAAGACTTTTGATGTTGCTGAGCTGGCCACTGCATTACTTGTGTGTTGAACTTGTACAGCTACCAAATACAAATTCAGCACTTGGAATCAACTCCAGATTTTTATTTGCCTAATTTTCCCTGGTATAATGTGGGTACAGGCCTCACCTGGCCATGAAACTGCTCATCAGTCAATGGTCTGATTTACTTTTGAGCCTCTGAAAATGAGGGACTATGTATAAAAATGGCAGTAATTCCCAAACAGTTAATATAATACTTAAATTGAAACTAAAAGTCTGCACTCCAATCACATCTTGATTATTTGATTTAAACTCTACTGTGGTGGTTAACTTATCAAAAACTTATCAACCTAACTTCTGAATTATTACAGTAACGAACAGCTGTGTCAGACTGTGCCCCTCTGACGTGTGTGTCCGGTTAGGGATGTAACAACCTCTCTGCAGGTTCTCTTTTGCTGCCAGGGAAGTTTTGTGGCAGCTTAATGTTTTGCAGTTATTTAGTTTGATAGATGCATCAAATTGGCACTAAGTGCTAAAAACTTTGAGGACCCCCATTGTAGAGGAAGTGTAAGTTGTTAATTGGGTTCCATAGTAGGTGAACCTGTGGAAGGATCATTAACGGTTTCCTGCAGCTGTTGGTTGGTTGGTTGGCTGGTTGGCTGTTGGCTTCGCCTGCCATTGCTGTCTGTATTGCTGCTATGTCAGTCTCTTGATGTATGCGAGTGTGCTGCCACTCCAGAGATCCTGTGGTGTAGGCTGCAGCGAGGGACCATGAGTTGCCCTTGCATGTAATTTTACCCAAAGCGCAGGCAGACACAAGTGGTTTTATGGCTACTGGTTTATTTGAAGACTTCGCTCCCAATCCGCTGAGAAAATTAAACGCAGTAATGATTAGCTGAATGCGACGAAAGGGAATTAGCTTTTAGTCTTGAGATGTCTCTGTATAACTGTCCAACTCAAGAGTACATAAGGTGTTCGCGCTTGCCACTAGCTTGCAGTTGTAGCTAAAGAACCGACTCACTGCTCACACGAGACCTATCAGCAAGCTGAAGAAAAAAAATTACCATAAATAACAAATGCAACGGAAATATTTCTCAATTATGACATGGGCCTTGGAAAAGATCTTTAAAAATCTGAATTATGTAATCAGTATAATGGCAACAGTTACATTGCAAGCTGAGTTTCACAGTGAAAAACTGGGCCTAAATCCCTACTGGGACGAACAGTTTCCCATCACCTCCACTCCTTTTTTAAAAAATTTATTTTCTCTTTTTTTCAATTCAATTGTTCAATAAATGCATTGTGTTTAAGATGATGATGACCAATCATGTAACTCAAGGCCTCTAACTCACTTTTCCCTTCACCACGTGTGCAGAGTATGAAAACGTGCTGCAACGCTTCGTCCAAGGACTTTCTGAGTCTGTGAAAAAATACTCCAGCCAAGGAAACAGGGTGAGTGCACGGTCAGGGTATGGACAGGTGTGTCTGTGTGTATCTTAGTGTGAAAACTTTTTATTCTTTTTATATAGGATGCTGCCAAGGATGCACTGGGCAGGTTGAAGATGGTGGAGAATGAGGTAAGGCTTGCTGTATCAGAAATGTTGTATAATTGTCATGTATATAAATGCAGTTTATTCAGTGTGTTTACACCTTCTCTCTGCTCCAGCTGGAATCGCTGAAGAGGAAACGCACTGGATGAGAGGAGAATAAGGAGTGAAGACTTGGCTGGAGTACTGTTATCTCTCTCTCTCTCTCTCTCATACACACTCATATACAAACGCTACAGTGGGTACAATAAGCACCTTTAGCATGATTCTGTGCTGCTCATGCGCAAAACAACTGCATAAATTAAACTGCTAATTCAGTCAGTCGTTCCTATAGCTTGCGTCACATGTGGTTAGTTACCTGCCACTATAACTTAAGAAACAGCTGCGACCGCAAAGGGAGACGGAAATTAAAAAGTCATTCAAATGTGTAAAGAGTTAAGGGAGATGCATTTGCACTTAAACAAGACAAACACTACAGGAAACTGCTTCTAAAGAATGGCTTTACAGACTTTACTGGTATTCTGTTTTGTTTTTGTTTTTTTGTTGTTGTTGTTTTGTTTTTGTTTGTTTTTTTTTCTTAATTTTCCCAACTTTCCTCTGACAATTCTTGATGAAGATATCTGTAGAAGACTTGACATTTTACATTTGGCACCAGCTTTTGGTGCCTACAGATGACCAAAAAAAATGTGTTTGCGTGTGTGTGTGTGTGTGTGTGCTCTGAGGTATGTTTAACCAGTGCACTAGGGAGTTTTTTTTTTAACCTTTTTCCCTGTATTTTATGTGTGTAATGAGCTTAATCTAATCTGTCTGCTCCAGTGTTCACAGATTACAGTAATCTGCTCCGTTTGGAGTGCTGTGATATGGGAATAAAAAAAAAACGGGGCTTCGGGGTGCAGCAGCCTACATCCCATAATGAGGGATTAGTGTTTATGTCACCAAAGAGGCGACTACATCAGACGTAGAGTCGCCTCTGGGGGTTGGGAAGAGGGGGTTTTAACAGCGTGCCGTGAATGTGGTAGAAGCTTAGCCTTGCTAAGAGATTGCTGCTTCTTCATCAGCTGTTTCTTCTTTGTCATCTTCATCATCATTACTTTCTTAGAACCCATTCCTTTCAAGATTATTCTTGATTAATAGGCTGCCCTACTCAGAATCTGTTTAAACCCCTAAAGAATATGAAGTTCATTGTGCTGTCACTTAGAAAACCGTTAACAGCTCCTGCGTCAGAGTGCTGCTTTTCTCACAGACTGTGGTGGATGCAAAAACAGAATTTGTCCGACTGAGCTCTTCAGTGGCAGCACAGTGGATACTGAAAAATCTACCCACAGAAAGGCAACCTGATAAGTGTCAGTATAGCTGAGTAATTGCTCACTTCTATTTCAGTTCTCCCACAGACATCCATGTCATCATCTTCCTCTCTATCTTCACTTCTTTTTGGAGAATGAAGTCCAGGGGACAAAATACAGACAAAACCACTTAAACTTTGCAACACTGACAAACGTGGGTGGATTGTAATGATCGGAATGATTTGACACAACAACACTAGATGTACAAAAGAAGCACAATCTGACAAATGTGTGCTGCCATGTATTCTGAGCTCTGGGCAGATGTTTCATGTGTTAACCTGACAGTAGATCCTGTTCCACATTGATTGCATCCAGCTGGGATGTAGCAGACTACTTTAAGTGAGCCTTATTATATGTTTATGTTTGAATCCTCAATATTAACGATGTCTGGTAACTCCAGTTAATAGTTTTTGTTGGTCATGTGACACATCAGATAATCATGTGTTCACACTAATCCACTCACTGCCTCACTCCATTAGCAAATAATCCCGGTTAAAGTTGGCTCTCCACTGTGTGGTGATCCTTATGTAACACCCCTTGCCCCAATTTCTTTTTTTTTTTTTAATCAACAGAAGACATCTTTTGACTCTTTGTAAATTTTGATCACCTAATGTTATTTTGTAGATAGTAGCATAAGAACATCAGATTGCAGTATTAACCATCTTTGAATGTTTTCGCTTCTCTTCTAGGCAGCCGTTTGTGTCTAATTTAAATCTTTGCACAGCACAGACTTTTAGAAAATAATCTTGCCAGCTCCTAAAACTCGAGCTCGAGCCAAGCAGGTCTGGATTAATGTCAGTGATGCATTTATGCAGCAGTGAAGTTTAAGTACAAATTTATTTGTAAAGCTTTGAGCATTAAGAAAGATTTAAATAGTGAATCAGTGGATTACACAACTTAAGCAAATTTTAAGGTTCTGCTAATGGTTTTCATACTGTACACAGGGGCAGAGCCAAGGGGTGGTCACAGCCTGAACCACCTCTTTGGCCATCCCTTACAATCAACAGTAAAGCCTGTTAGAGGGGCTATGCATGTAAAATTGGAGTAACAGCTACTCTTTTTATTTTTTTATTTTTTTAGCAGAACCATTTTTCTACGATGATCAGCTGAGGGTTACATAAAAAACACTTATAAATCCTTATGGTGGAGCACAATACTTGCATGTATAAGTTAATCATAAAAGTGAATGATCAAAAATTGGACACCAGGACATCAGTTTCTGTGCCACCTCAAGTAATGGTCTCAGGTTGGTCCCACCTAAAGAAATTATCTGGCTTCAAATGAAAGGTCCCCAATAGCTGCTTATAACTACAAAAAATGACTATTTAATTTTAATGTTCCTGGTTTTTTTGGGGGGGTTTTTTTGGTTGATGAAATGCAAAGCAACACAATTCCATACTGACCTAAAACGATCAAAATTATATTAAGAAACAAAAAACATCTATCACAGGAGTGGGGTTTACAGAAAGACTAGCTCTAATGGAAAATAGTGAGTTGGGCTAAAACAGCTGCTGTAGTCAACACAAAAATGTCATTCTGATTTACCAAGTAACGTCTGAATGCGACCATGTGGCTCTGATCAGACCCATGTAGCAGCTGCATGTTTCAGCCTGCACAAAAAGTGCAACTGCGCAGCAGCACCCCATCCCCACCCCCTCTTTTTTTCTTCTTTTAATCCAAAGCTGTCACCCCAAACACACAAACACACTCGTGCCACATCACCCCACTCCCCGAATAACCTTGCGGCCTCTGAGGCTGTCCTGTTGTCGTGGCAACAAGCTCATCAGCATTCAGTGTGGTAGGTGGATGGTCAGGACCCGGGCGGAGGGACATATTGTTAGTTTGTCCTGCTGGTGACTCACACTCCTTTTCTTTATATACAACACACCACACATATTCCTCGTCACTCTTTCTTTCATACGTTTGTTTGGCTCTTTATCTTTGTCCTGTTTTTGACCTCATTTTTAAAAGTTTGGTAGATTGTTGCGTTATTTTTACTGTTTTCCTTTTGATGAGTTGGAGTAAATCATCCATCTGTTGTTGAAGCTGACATTTTTTAAAATCTGTTAAGTCATGTAAGGGCAATCATTATAAATGTAATATTTATATTTGGTAAATATACGGCATAATATGCTCTGTCTCTATTTTTAAATGTATGTCTTGATGATTGGTGCAGCTTAAAATGGGATTATATGAAGGCCTGATTGTTGAGGCTTTATTATCTTATGTACGAGGTTGGTGTCAACATGAATAAAGTGGTGAAACTGCAGTGAGTTTGTGTCCTCATCAAATTTATTTTAGTTAAATATAACACTAAAACAAAATTATAAACGGAAATAGGTGTGAAAAAATATTTCAGGTAGCTGAAATTAACATAAAAGCTAGACTTCAGACTAAATCTAACTAAAATAAAATACAAATATACTGAAACTGTTATTAGTTTTTGTTTCATCAAGACATCCAGTCTGAGGAAGTGTTGGTAGGATGTCTACTTGACTGTGTCAAGTGTTTGTATTATGTTGTTGTACTGCTGAACTTCTAAAATCTTGCTTCTGATAAACATCACTCATATTTTAATAAAGAAAAAACAAAAAATTTAACACCAAAACTAATAAAAACTAAAGTAAACTTAAGAAATTTCAAATAACTAAACTGAAAGTAGGAAAAACCCATCCTAGATACCAGTTGAACAAAAGCAAAGTAAAAACAATAACAGTAAAAAGTAAAAAACAAAACGGTAAATCCAGCTTGATACTTTACAAAAATTGTTTTTAGACCAAATTCTGAATGAAAACTTTGAGTACAGATAAATAAGAATACTTCTGCCAGTTAAATAAATTTGACTATGTACACAGTTGATTCCACACAAACAGACACATTTGATCATGTATAGCTGATGAAATATTTACTTATTCTGTGTAATAAAGCCCCATGTAGATCTTTGCATTGTGACACCTTCCACAAATATGAAGAGAACACTTAAAATTTTAATTCAATTTAAGTTAATTTTAAAAAGAAAAATATAGTTAAAGTCATTCTCATAGATTTAATTTGGGCATCTGGGACAAATTAAGCAGGGGTCAGGGTGACCTCTCAGGGAAATTGTAAGAGTCAGACACTTAATTTGATTAATTTGAATTTTCTCTGCATCAGAAAACGATGCAAATGTCTTTATTTATGTAAAGAAAAACACAAAAATCAGGCACGTGGTGACAATTCAACGTGTACTTTATTTGCAGTGGAAAATTTCACTTCTGCTTTCATTCCTTAGCAAACACACATTATCTCTCTGCAAACAGCAAAGTCTTTAGTGGCTTTTACTCAGTGCCAAAGGGTAGAACAGGTTAAAAATGGTCTGAATTCCTCAGTTATTCTCTTGTGTGACTCACAGACTTGTATATGAAACACTGAAGTCTCCTCTGCTTTACTCATTGATGCAAATCATTTATGAGACTGCTGTGATCTACAACATGGTTTTAATAGTTAACTAAAGCAAAACACTAGGTGTGGGGGAACAAAAAAACAAACATTTTTGATAACTGGATTAAAAATATAAACTAGACTTTAGACTAAAACTACCTAAAAAAAAATTTAAAGTACAAAACATGTCTTTAGGGTTAGTCTTTGCCATTTGTGGGCAGTGGTGTAAATTTATTTATGTTTATTAGGACTGGGACATCTAAATAACTGAGAACCAACTGTTTGTATAAAAACAGTAATATATTAATAATAATAATGCAATATCATAATAATAATACATGATTATACTGTTCTGAACTTCTTAAACTTTTTCTTAAACCCCCTGACAAACACCACCCTAAAAATAATCATAATAATCATAATAATAATAAAGAACTAAAATTAATATACATTGTACTAATACTAATATACATTATAAATAAATAAAATGAACAAACCCACTTTGTAAACTAACTGAAACAAAACTGTA
The DNA here is from genome assembly GCA_015108495.1 of Heterochromis multidens. Taxonomy (NCBI): domain Eukaryota; kingdom Metazoa; phylum Chordata; class Actinopteri; order Cichliformes; family Cichlidae; genus Heterochromis; species Heterochromis multidens. The sequence goes on along the minus strand of VUQS01039898.1, from coordinate 4,433 downwards.
TTTTAAAATATTCAAAATGGAAAAATAAAATAAAACCAGAGTATTATTATTTAGTATTTTTAATTACTTTTTACATTTTTTTCCCATTTTTAATTAATTTTTATTATAAAAACGTTTAGTTTTATTTTAGATTGTATTAGTTTCAGTTTTAGTCTAGCTTTTGCTTTCAACTCATTGCCTTAGAAAAACTAAGTACAGTTTACTTAAAATAGCTAAGTTAAGACAACTCTCTTGATGCATGCTCAATAATCCAGGTAAAAGAATCCCAAAAAGTTGAATCTGTTCATCTGGACGTGGCGTTTTTTAGTGGGAGAAACGTTTCGTTGCCAACTGGTAACTTCTTCAGTCTCAGCTGACTGCAGACTTCCCCAGCCTTATAAACAGTACATTGCATAATGACAGAAACCAGCACCATTGACTAACAATGGGCCATTTGGTCAGTTTCATGATCAATAGTATGCAATTGCTTCATTGTGTTCATTGTGAGTGCACAGTACTTAGAATAACTTGGTTTTTCTGAGTGAAATGAACAAGTTCAGCTGACATATAATGTCAGTTGTAATACTAAATGAATCAGTTGCAGTACTGTGCACTCACAGTGAACTGACTTAGCTATCTTAACTAAACTATACTTACTTTTTTTCTAAGGCAACGAGTTTGCTTAATTTTTTTTAAGTACTGGCAACTTATTCGATTTTACAGTGATATTTGTATTCTAACTGCAATACAAATACAAATTGGACTAAAGACATTTCCCGTATATTTTTTAAGTCTTGATTTTAGTCAAATTTCACACAAGTGCAAAATATCAATTTAATTAGTTTCCTTTTAAGCAAAAGTCCAATTTCTATTTTTATTTCAGTTAGCTAATTTTTTAAAAATTTTTCATTCATAATAAGTTTGATTAAAACTAATAAAAAATTATAAAACTACACCAACTCTGATCTGCAGATGTACTTTATTGTACTTTATTTAACAGACATCACCACCACGGTCCTCTGCACCCCCTCTGAAATCTACTCCTATATTTGAAGGTAACATATTGGATTGGTTTTTGCAGTAATTACTACACACTGCACACAGAGCATGTGGAGTTTTGTAGGAGGAGTTGTCACCAGAAGACAGAAACAATAAAATCTTGGGACAAAAATAGACTTGTCTTTGCAGATGGAGCCTGCTGTTGTTGGGGGAAGCTCTAGTTCTTTGGTGTTATGTTAATACCGTGTGTGAGTGTGAAATTTCCCCAGACAAAAGGTGGGGGGAAGGAAAACTGAGAGGAGAGGGGGAGGGATGATGCACAGAAACACAAGAGGGGAGCCTTGGTGGTACAAAATTGGACAACCCCGCGAGACTTTAGTGGGCGTGGACACCGAGGCCAGGGCTTCCTGCTCGGGTGAACACGTGGTTCCGTGTCTGCCTTCCTGCTCGTCTGTCAGTGTGTGTGTGTGTGAGTGTGTGTGAAGGTTTACAGCCCTGCTCTCACTCCTCTCCCTTTCATCCTCCCATACAGCAGACAGCACACCACCTTCTCCTCGTCTTCCTCCGTCCCACCCGCACCTCCACCACCTCCTCATCCTCCTCCTGCTACACTTTCCTTCTCTTTGCGACGGGACTGCCGACAGCCAGGCCGCGGTCACTTCAGCGTGTATCTGCTCAGAGAGTGAGAACGAGTGTGTGTATATGTGTGTGTGTGGAAGTGTGTGTGAGTGAGTGCGTGTGCGCGCACCCGCCGGCAACCGGTCCATCCGCGTTATTCCCCCCACCCCTTCCCGCTATCCTGCCTCGTTGCTCGGTCATGACGCTGGAAGCGATCCGCTACCGGACCGGGTCTTTGCAGATCCTCAACCAGCTGCTGCTGCCACACCAGACCGTTTACGATGACATCCGCTCGGTGCAGGACGCTTACGAGGCCATCAAGTCCATGAAGGTACTGGGTTCTTCTTCTCCCCTGTCTCCAAACCTCCTTCTTTCACCCACTCCCCCAGCCTGCCCTGCACTCCTGCTGCATGTGCATTCATTCCCGTCTTGCATGTGTGTTTTTTATGTGTCGGGTCTTTTGTGCTCTCACCGCTGCATCATGCGTACGTACATGTGCTCGCCGCCGTCGGCCTGTATTTTTGTTTTTGGACGCACCTGCAGCATCCTTTTACCTACCTTAAAACCATCCTTTATTTGTAGTGTTCACATCATGTGTAATCGCGAGAAAACTGGGTGTCTGCACTGACTGAGCCACCCAGCCATGAAATATGCCCCCCCCATCCTCCTCCTTTCTTTGGGAGAGATTATTGATGAATTATTAATGACCTTTGCCAGGGTTTTTTGTTCACGTTTTTGGTTTTGTGCTGCACTCAGTGACACCTCCAGCTCTAGTTTCTCTCCACACTTGAATTCCTGAAAAACCTGAGTGTTCACATACATGCAGATGCTCAAGTTCTGTAACAGCTGGAGCATTTTCAGGTCTTTTTATTAGTATTATTATTATTATTATTATTATTAGAGCTGAGCAGATACTCATCCTTTTGTCTTTCCAGTTACACACACTCGCTGGTTACTTATTTGATCCTTTGTCTGTGTGTGTGTGTGTGTGTGTGTGTGTGTGTCAGAGTGAAGGAATGTGCCATAAGCAGAGGGGTGATGTCATGTTAATAAAGTCTAATGGTAGGGAGCGAAATGACTCCAGCAACAGAGATGAGATCATTTTAGTCAAAGCTGTCGTGACAACTTTTGGCTCAGTGTTCATCCACTTCCAGTTCTGTGCTGGAAAAACATTAATCATCCTCTTTAAAACTGATGATGATGATGATGACCGCCCTCTTCACTCTCTCCTCCAGGTGCGCGGGGCTCCGGCAATCGCCATCGTCGGCTGCCTCAGCTTGGCTGTGGAGCTGCGGGCAGGCGCCGGGGGTGATGACCCTGTGACCTTCATCAGGGAGTCTCTATGTCACCTGACCTCAGCAAGGCCCACTGCCGTCAACATGGGCCGCGCCGCCCGCGAGCTGATGGAGTTTGCTGAGAATGAGAGTATGGAGAAGAACTCTGAGCAGCTCAGAGAAAGGTAGACTACAATTTGTTGTTTTGTTGGTTATGTTTGTTATATATTTTGTACTCCTAAATGGAGTCACATTTAATCAAACAAACAGGAGACAGTAGCCTTATTGGGGTCCCGCATGTCTGTTAATCAGGGACCTGTTTGACAGCCACCCTACATTGCTCAATCCTGACCAAAAGCTTTGCCACGTTTCTCGACTTCTAATTTGTTTAAAGGCCCCCCTCTGTGGAGTAACTGATGTATTTCTGCTGTTTGTTTTGTTCTCATGCACAAGGATTCACATGCATTCTGTTGATCCACATTCCTGACAATAGTTTCACACTACTTCTTGGTCTGCTGATGGTGGTTTTGGACCAGAAAACACAGAAATGTGCCAGTAAAGGCAGGAAAGATGAAGTGCACAACTGAGGTGGGACACGGTGTGTACAGCAATATATTGCATCTTTTCTGTGGTGCCAAATATTGATGTTTCTATTAAGATATGCAGGAGCTCTAAAGGAGTTCCCCCTCTTTGTGGTGGAGTTTAGTGTTGTACCAATGGGTGATTGCTGGTGGTCAGAGTGATCCACGACAGCTTGACAATCAAGGCGATTTTTTTTTTAATCATGTTTTCCAGTTAACGCATTAAAACAACATTGTTATTATTAAATTCATGTTAAATTTCATCCCCTTCGATGTCAACATCTCCACATGTGCCTGACACACTTCTGACGCACACACATGTTCATGCCACACCTCCGCGCTATTTAACATGAATGTGAGGAGCAGCTACATTGAAATACGTGGAGGATGTTTGTATATCGACTTTGTGTGTTTGACTTTTAAATTAGCACTTATTGTAAACACATTTGCAGAGAATCTCGTTCATCTCGTCTCCTGAACTTTTTGTTTCACGGTGTGTGTGTTTGCAAGAGTCTGTGGGGATGGTACGGTGACGAGTGGAGGAGGCGCAGGTGAGCTTTTTTTTTTTTACACACAAAAACAGACAAAAAATGTAGATAACCAGGCAAATTTTCTCACTAGATTTTCAGCTGATCTAAATCCACTTATGATCACTAGTTACAGCAGGCTAAATCACTCCTCATTGTATATGCACAAGGCTCTCACACTGGTCTTTGTCTTCATGCTTTAAGTGGAAAATAAACTCCCCAGGGTTTCTCTCATACCAGCACCAGTAGCTCCGTTCTGTTTTTTTTGGACCATGCTGTTTGCATTATGGAGGGTGGATTAACAAGTGCATGTTAACCACACACACAGACGCACCAAAATGCAGGAAAAAAATAAGTAATTCATGCTTTTTGCCTTTTTAAGGTATTTGGTTTAATTGTATCTTAGATGATTGTCTTGGATTGTATTGCAGAATCACTGGATTGTGATGAATTTG
>VUQS01039895.1:0-17149 GCA_015108495.1 Heterochromis multidens | reverse complement strand
AAAGTTGTTTTTTTAAAAAAAAAAAAAAAAAAGACAAAAATACGGCAATAGGATAACTGCATCTGAAACAATTCAATTTCAATTCAGTTTTATTTATATAGCACCAAATCACAACACTCGCCTCAAGGCACTTTGTATTCTACGGTAAAGACCTTACAATAATAGAGAGAAAACCCCAACAATCAGACAAGCCTGTATGAGCAAGCACTTGGCGACAGTGGGAAGAAAAAACTCCCTTTTAACAGGAAGAAACCTCCGGCAGAACCAGGCTCAGGGAGGGGCAGCCATCTGCCGCAACCGGTTGGGGGTGAGCAGAGGGAGACAGGACAAAAGACATGCTGTGTGTCCACAATGGTGCATTAGAACCTTTCTAAAGATGAGGCTGGGTGGGGTTAGCAAAGATTATATTGGGTGTATAAATACTGTCTGAGTTTAAATAGAAATTTATCACAAAACAGTATAGATACAGGGCTTCTTCAATACATACAATACAGAAAAAAATGCGCAGATCGATCTTAACTAATAGAAGTGAAACATGTACATGTTTCATGGTGCCAACAGGAACTATAGCGAATAAAATATTAACCTAATCATTTAACTAATTAATTAACTTATTAACATATTAATTAAAACAACATGTTTGAAAAAAATACACAGTCTGTTAATAATATCAGAGTAACTAATTTATAGATCTATTAATTTATACGTACAATGCCATTCTGGACACTGAAGCCCAGCTGGTACTTTAGATCTGGTCTCTTAATGAGGACTGTAGTAACAGGTGGGCAGCTGACAATGTTCATTTTCACCTGGACCTGATTCTTTAAGCCCTTTAACACACAAGAGAAAGAAAAACACACAAACACAAGAGGTTTATTTGCAGAAATTATGCAGCTGAAATTTTAAAACAAAGTTAGGGTGTATTTCATAGTTTCAGCTGCCTTTTCCATCAACTTCTTCAGTGTCTTCTGTACCTTAATGATTCCCTGACAGGTGGCGAGCGGCAGCCCCACTAGGCTGGTGTTGTTGATGGACATGATCTGGTCTCCGATGCTGAGCTTGCCAGAGCGAGCTGCTGGACCGCCGTTCATCATGTTGGCTAAGATAACTGTGGGCAGGATGGAGCCCCAGCCGGACTCCACAATCACCACACCCAGTATCTCCCCTTTACTCTTCTCCAGCTGCAGCTGTGGAGAGAGGTGTAAAGAAGGGTGGAGTTTGCTGGTCATCCTTTTGATAAAGTTTCATCATGAACAGAAACTGCCCAACCACATTTGAAACCACATGAGCCACAATGATGGGGTATTTTAATATGCTGCATATATTACAATGAGATTGTACATTCTTTTAACAGCTGCGGATTTAGGATTACTGTTTATACTGAAACAGATTAAAATCTCTGGCCAGATTAGACTGCTGCAGCTAATGTTGCAAATCACTGAGGACTATTGGTCTATTGCACAATTGGATTTACAAAAATGTTGCTTACCTTAATCTCTGGATTAGTTCACATTACATTATACTTTGCTATCTGCATATTTTATCTGCAAATGGATTTTTTCTTGTGTTTCTTGTCTTTCAATCCAAACAGCACAAAGAAAAGAAAAAAAGGAGAAGCTGAAGTGAACTCAGACATAGCATTAGATACTCGTGGACAAACGTGATGGAAAGCACATTTGGTAACAGTAGAAGTAAATAACAGCATATACATTATGTGATGACTGCTCCTCCTCTCTCCTCAGACAGTTTCTCTAAGGACGTCAGTCAGTACATCGGCCCGTTCGCTAATAACATGAAATCATCTGCTAAAAACCTTGTTATCATTTTTGACCAACACCTGAATTTTAAAACTCACATCTCAAAGCTCAGTCTGGTTTCCTTCACCTCAGAAATATTGTGAAAATCAAAACTTTACTGTCATTCAATCATCTGGAACTTTTAGTTCACACTTTAATTTTCTCCCGCCTTGATTAGTGAAATTCACTTTTCACGTGCATGTCTCAGTCCTCCATAGCTCGTCTCCAACTGGTGCAGAACGCAGCAGCAAGGCTGCTAACAAAAACTAGCAGGCGGTCACATATCACACCTGTTCTTGCTTCCCTTCATTGGCTTCCAGTGAAATTCAGAATTCACTTTAAAAAATTCTGTTACTAACAAATAAAGCTCTACATGGACAGGCTACTGCTTATATAACAGAGCTTCTGAGACCTTATCACTGCAGCCAGCCCCTCCAATCCTCCAACCAGGGTCTCCCAACTGTCCCTTGCTCTGATTTTAAAACCAGAGGTGATCGTGCTTTTGCACGATCACGAATGAATGTCTGAACGTGTGGTTGATTATGTGTCTGTAGGTTCGAACATGTATATTTGACTTCAATGTGTGGCTCTGTAACTCTGTTTTGAAAAGTGCTATACAAATAAAGTTATTATTATTATCACATGCTTGCATTCCCACACTCGCCACATTACTGACACAGCCATTCCATATTTCTTTTGAGCTTAATTTAATTAAAGACATTCTGGTTATTTAAACTCCATTATCTGTGTGGTCTTCCTATTTTCTCTGAGCTTTGATAATGACAATACAAAATGCCAAAAGTGGACCTATCAGTGCAATGCAGTACATAATGGATTACATGCCTCCAGTAATACAATCCCCCTGTTCTCTGTCTTGTTTTCTGTCTTTTTTATGCATCTGAGCCAACACCAGCCTCAACCCCTAGAGAGAATTTCTTTAAATTTGGCAAATATGCTCACTTGGACTCAACAGTGAACTGATTAGAATTTGGTGGTTAAAAGCTGAACTCAAGAAATCATACACTAATTCTTCCAAAACAATCTCATAATAGGTTAAAATGATAAAGTGATTGTATTTTAGATCCAAAAAATCAAAGGCCAAGTCTGGACAGACATGGATATAAACTTAGCTGAACGACTTTTTACATTTTTGTGTTAGTCATTGACCTTGAAATTGTACAAGCAATGAGAAGCTGGATATGAAAAAGATACAAGTAAATATGTGAAACTTCTTGAAATTAAATTCAGTTGTTGAAGTAAAATAAAGTGTCTATTTGGAAAATAAGAACTTATTCTGTTACAATATACATCAATATATTAAATATATTAAAATATCCATTAGGAGTTGATCCTGCTAACCCCTATAACAGGGATTCAGGAGCTGAAAGACGTTTTCTTAAGCAAATAAGTCAGTCCTGTTTAGATTGCACTGGGAACAATGTATGAAAAATACTTGTTTTGCAAGTACAATTAGAAAAAGACTGAACAAATGTGGCTTGTTTGGAAAGGATGCCAGGAGAAAGCCTCTTCTCTCTAAAAACAACATGGCAGCACAGCTTAGGTTTGCATCCAAATCACAAGACTTCTGGAACAGTGTTCTTTGGATAGACAAGACCAAAGTGGAGATGTTTGGCAATAATGCACAGCAATACATTTGGTGAAAACCAAATGTAGCATATCAACGCAAACACTTCATACCAACTGTCAAGCATGGTTGTGGAGGGTTAATGTTTTGCAGCAACAGGACCTGGGCACCTAGCAGTCACTGAGTTGACCATGAACTCCTTTGTATACCAAAGTATTGTAGAGTCAAATGTGAGGCTGAGAGTGTCTGAGAGCTAAAGCTTAACTGACACTGAGTCATGTAATAGGAAAATGATCCCAAACACAGCAGCAAATCTACAACAGAATGACTGGAAAAAGAGAAGAATCAAGGTGTTGCAATAGCCCGGTCAAAGTCCAGACCTCAGCCTGATTGAAATGCTGTGACAGGACCGTAAGAGAGCTGTGCATAAAATAATGCCCACAAACCTCAATGAATTGACGCAACGTTGTAAAGAAGAGTGGGCCAAAATTCCACCACAAAGACGTGAGAGACTGATAAAGTCATACAGAGAATGATTACTTGAAGTTATCAGTGTTAAAGGTAGTTCTAGAAGCTACTGAATCATAAGGTGTATTTAGTCCTGTGAAAACTTTCTTCACACGACTGTAGAATATGGGTAGATGTTAGGACTGGTATACAGAATGTGGGTTGCAGAAAGCACTTGGATTTTTGTGCTCAATGGACAATATTTATTATTACATAATATTTTATTAGACATTAATCTTCACAGCAACTCAAATCATCTCAGTTAACTATGGGACAAACACTTTGCCACAGTTAAGTTAACCTATGCTGGATGTCATTTTACAACCAAATTCTATTTGGTTGAATATGTATTTAAATATGTATAAATATGTATTTAAATTCATACAACCATACTTGAATTTACAGGCCTTTTTTAGATTCAACTATTGTGCATATTCCAGTTGTGTCATAATGCTGAATGCATTTTCCTGTTTCAGACCAGCTGATACTACTCATCTACACATGAAGCCTCAAGACATGACTTTATTCTTGGAACAGTTAGTAAGGTGGGGAAGCTTTAGTACTTCAAGTAAGCCCAGGTTCCCCATCACTGTAAATTACTCATGTGCCCCTAATATAGCAGCTGTGCGATGGTGCCCCTGCAGCCTCTCTGCTCATAAACCAGAAAATGTTTCACGGTTTGTAATTCACCAAAAGCCTCCAGCAATGTTCTCAGGGCACAGCCTTAGCTAAAGCAGAAATGCTACAGCAAAAATAAGCTAGAGTTGACATGGTTGGAGTAGATTTTACTGTACCATCTGCCTCTTAATCTAATTAGTTAACAGCTACTATAGTAGTGCATTTCTCTAGGAGCCCTGCAGTACGAGTGTGATTTGTGCCACATTCAAAGTCTCTCACTGTTTATGCCCAGTTCTTTCTTATGGGGTATACACAAATATAAACCCACCTCTTTGCAGTTTTCAGAGTTGGAGAAGTGAATGAGATCGTCATTGTACATTTCCTGGGTGTTGATGATGTCACTGTACTCCTTCTGACTCAGGTCCTCGGGGTTAATGCCATTGGCTCTCAAGAACTCCTGGTAAGCTACGCTGAAAGCCTGGCCGATGGACTGAGCGATAAGCTGGGCCTGCAGACAGAAAATTCATGCTGTAAGCTTGTGTTTGTGATCTCGTTTTAGATCCACAAAAGCAAACTGAGCTGCATATAAATAACAACAGAGGGAGCTAACAGCATCCAGCGGCATCAACCAGTAGTGGAAGTGATTGTTCCAGAAATATATTAAGGCATAATATATATTGATTTTCTCTGTCATAAGCTATATTTTGCAACTAAGAAAGGATAGAAAAAAGGCACACTTTCCTGCTCTTTAATTCAGGAGAAAGCAAGGTTACTGAAGACAATGGACAGCAAAAATAAACCTTGTATAAATTTGAATGATGAATGATTTTTCAAGCCATACTTTCAATGTTAAATTTAATTTTATACTTGCATATAAATCTCTCTTTGCTGACAGTAATGGCTCCAAGTCCCACCGTGAACTAGTTATGTACAACAATAAAAAGCCAAATAAAAAAAAGAAAGAAAAAATAGGAATCACCACATACAGCCAGTGGAACCACAATAACACAAACAGTTTATAAGCTGATGGATGAGCGGCTGAATGGTTCCATTATAACTCTGGCTGGCCTTTAAAGCCTGGCAGCAAAATTAGATGAGAAGGCTACAGATTGGAGCCCAGCCTTTATACTGACTGGCACAGAAACTGATTCGCTGGCTCCTCTGAGCAACATTGTTCATGTTGCCAGCTCCTGCTGAATCTGCTTCAACAAGGCAAGCAAATCAAAATCAAAAGCACCCAGCCAATTTACATCATTTCACATCAGTGGGCTGCTCTAAGTGATTATTACAGGGTGCCCAAAAATGTTTTTAGAATTTCTTTATATTAGTGACAGCATTTGAAATAATTTGACACTCAATTGAGAAAAAAAAGCAATAAAATTGTGTCTTGGAGTCAAAGTGTGGAAGCTAATAGTGGTAATAAGTGGGAAGCTGAAATATTTTCTGACACTCACATAGCACTTGCAAGGCAATCACAAGTGTCATCTTCACTATCTTTAGATGTTAAAGGATCTGCCAAATGAGAACTCTTACATAATGACAAAAAATAACATCTGTCATCTGTGTACCCGCTCTCCTGAGATGATTCGCCCATAAACACATAGAGGCACAGTGGGTTTGTCAGTCTGAAAACTATTTAAGAGCTGCTTACATCCTCAGACTCAAAGACGTGGCATATCATTTTGTACTGCTTCTTTGCCTCGGGCGCTCCGGGTGTAGTTTCAATGCAGTCCTGTGAGGCTGTGCGCGGCATCCGGCGTCTTGCCATCAGTACCACAATGTTCCCAATGTCAGCAATGTAGGATATAGTGCGGAGTGCGTTGTCCATCATTGTTTCCTGTTGGCACATCAACCAAAAATCACATACTTTAATTATACTACAGATGAATACAGGTTCTAGTTGTTCTATTTGTTAATTTCTAAGCTAACAATAGAGGTGTATGACAGCAATCTTTTTGTACCTTTTTGTCACTTTCTACCTGCTTATGAATGCCACTCTTGTTCTGCTGTTGTATTGACAGTTGTTGGTTCTTTTCTTTGCTATGTTTGTTGTGACTCTATGCAGTAGCAGTGTGAGAGTTAAAATGTTTCTGAATGTGTGGGACATCCTTTTCCTTCTTGATATTAATATCCAAAAAGACTGTATATAAAAGGGGAATGTAGCCTCTGGGTCTGAAAAGTGAAGTTCCTTCTTAAATCTGCATTCTTTCCAATGGTCAGCAGGGGGCTGACCCCTCCCTCCACATTCCTCAGCATTGATAAATTTGCTGCCTTTAGAGTTCCACTATATATTTAGGTCATGGTTCTAGATTGTGTATCAAAGCCTAACTTTATTTATGCAGTATACTTTTCCTTACGAACTGAATTTTAGCTGCAAATATTTCCTCAATAATTTTACACTCCACTGATTTAAAAATAGGTGCATTTTCTGAAAAGTTCTTCTGGCAGGGGGACATGCTGGGAAGTATATTACTTATATGCCCACTAACCTGTTGACGTCAACTATGCAAAAATGTGTTTTTCAGCAAGTATCTTACAGAGCAGTTTGCCAGCACAGCAGCATTATAAATTATGTTCAGCAAGCCAAAGCAAAAAAGTGGTGCTCACAAGAGAAAGGAGAGAAGAGAACACAGTGAGTATACTGCCAGGACTTTGGATTTAAGCGGTGGTGTCAATTACTTTGCTGAGCGCAAGGCCCGAAAGATGAAGTTCTGATGGGTGTGTAATTTGTCTTTGTGTGTGTTTTTGTAAAGGATTGAAACATTGTTACCACTTATATATTGAAAATATGCACGCATACTGTAAGCTGTGTGTGTAATTCATCTAGAAGCTGGTCCATTGGTTGTTGTTGAATGAGGAGTTCTATAAATGAGCGCACTTGTTTGGTTAATGGGCTTCTCTTGTTTGTTCCATGCTTAAAGACATTACAGCTGTCTTCATGTTACTTTAGCAAAGTTAAATCTATTTTGGGCTTGTGGTAGTCGAAGAAGAAGGTATGTAGGTGTGAGTTTATAGCATAAGCTTAGATAAATGTATCTGTTCCCCGACCTATGACTGTGGCTTCTCTCCATGGTGCTGATCAAATGTGATGTGATTGATATTACTGATTAATGGTATATGATATTATTTTTGCACTTACATGGTGTGTGTGTGCACGTGTGTGTGTGTGTGTGTGAGTGAGAGAGAGAACGTGTTTGCTTGGGTACGACGTGGCAGTAAGGGCCCAAAAATATCTACCCTGGGGCTGATTACAGAGTTGCTATGCCTGTGCATGTGACATCACAGTCACTGTGTCCATATTTTAAATGCAGCTTTTATGGTTTATTACAGAAATTACTGTCTTCACTGTGATACTGACACAATGCCATTTATCCATCAACGATCCGTTTTATTAACCGCTTGTCTAATTCTGAATCACGGAGGGGCTGGAGCCCATCCCAGCTGTCACAGGGCTAAAGGCAATCACCCTGGATAGGTTTACAATTCCTGCTTAACTGTTTTCTTTTTTTTAAAAATTGGTTACAGTAAACAACTTACCTAAAAAGAAGATACACAACCCATATACAATGAATCAATGGTGAAATCAAGAAACAAGCAGAAACCTTTTCCGTAATTATGCATTTTAACTGACAAAATGACGTGCTTCACGGAAATTAGTATTCTATTTTTTTTTTCCTGATACTAAATTTGAGAAGCAGTAACAGTTACTAGTAATTATCCTGTTTTTGACAGCAGCTGGTTTCCTTTGGTTATTAATATCTAAAAATTAAAGAACCACTGAGCAGCATATTTGTTTCCTCTCATTATCAAAACTGCATTACTCATTTTGGAGTGAGAAGTGAGATGAAAGTATTGTTGACAGAGAACAAACATGCCTACTTTTGATTAAATTCAAGCCTGCTGTATAATCTGATTATAGCTCAATAACATCCCATTAAATTACACTGAGTAGATTTTCATCTAAGAGCACTGAACAGGTGCACGAAAAACTAAGAGCATTTGTGTTAATTAAAAAAAAATCATGTCTGTTAACTCAGCCTGATAATTGTCTTGGGTTATAATGTATGAAGTACTGAGGAAGAGCTGGACTTCAAAGGTGAATCTGTGGATTTGCTGAGAGGAGTGTGCATTTGTTCATTTATGTTTTATGGTAATATGATAAATTTAATTTCAGTTAGTTAACGTCATTAACTGTGTGGTTAATGATTTTATTACATCAGCCTAATAAGTACTGTTGTTCCAGCCCACCTTTGGAGTTGTTCTTATTATGAATCAATGTCAGGAACCCCATCTAAGCTACATCAAGCTTTTACTTTTTACGTTCGATCTTTTATGTAGAAAAAAGGTTTTTAATCAGAATCTGGGACCAGTGGCAACCAGATGGAAAAAGAGAGGAAGATAGACACCGCATTGCAGCACGTTATTTTCTGCCAGGCGGCTGCCCACACACACACACACACACACACACACACTTATTCTGACACTGCTCAGATGGCCAGGACACAGCTAAGCTTGAAATACTGCCAATGAATCATCTATCGCATATACATTTAACTGTTACTGTGAGCACAAGGCTCTATTCATGGTCTCCAAAACTGCAAATCTCTGGGAAGTGTACTGCTTCAATCAAAAACTATACCTCCTGTGAAGACTAGTGCTGCTGCTTCACAACACAGCTTGCTAAAAGGCAAGTTTCTGCAAGAGTGAAGAGAGGGTTTTTGTGTAGAACTTGAATGAGGAGAATATGACAGATAAATCGGATTTTTACTCCACGAAGATCTTTAGAAAGTCAGACTTCAAGCTGAATTTTGACTTTTTGTCTGGTTTCAGATGGATTAATGACTAAAGAAACTGTATTCTACATTAGACCTTTAGGCGTTTTTGAAGGCTGAGGGTGGAATAAGTCGTTCTAATTCAATAAACTTACACAAATTCAATGAATATCTCCTTATGCTACTAAATGTCATTTTTGGACAAAACACTGCTAACAACTGGGCATGTTTGTGCTTGTGAACAAGACAGGGGGAGGGGAGATGGGGGAAAGAAGCAGAGCAAGAGGGACAGTCGAACATCACAACATAATCACATTGTCAAGAAGGTGAGATGGCAAAGAAACAGCCTAAGAGGAAAAGGTGAGAAGAATCAAAATTGAGAAAGAAGAGCTGTGATCAGGCAAGGATGAAGAGCTGCAGTACCATCAGTGTAGCTTTTAAGTAGTGGGGAGACCTCAGAGCTGAAATGCATGAGGATGGGAGCAGAGCTTTCTCTACTTCTGCTTGATAGATGGTGAAAATGAGTTTTTCTGTGTTCCACAGAAAAAGGATATGCTGTTGAAATATATACAATCGTGAAAAAGAAAGTTTTCACAGGACTCTATGCAGCCCTGTACACACCATGATTCATTTGCTCATAGAATAACCTGTCACAGCAATAATGTCAAGTAGTTGTTTTCTCTATGACTTTATCAATCTCTCATGTCATTGTGGAGGAATTTGGACCCACACTTCTTTTCAATGATGCTTCTGTTCATTGAGGTTTGTGGGCATTTGTTTATGCACAGCACTCTTAAGGTCCCCTCACAGAATTTCAATTGAGTTGAGGTCTGGACTTTGACTGGGCCATTAAACACAGTGGTTCTTTTATTTTTTCAGCCATTTTGTTGTAGACTTGCTGCTGTTCTTAGGATCATAGTCCTTCTGTATGACCCAATTTCAGCCAAGCTTTAGCTCTCAGACAGATGGCCTCACATTTGACTGTAGAAATCTTTGGTAAACAGAGGAGTTCATGCTCGAAGTTCAATGACTGCAGAACATCTACACTTTGGCCTTGTCTATCTAAAGAACATTGTTCCAGAAGTCTTGTGGTTTGTTCAGATGCAACTTTGCAAACCTAAGCTGTGCTGCCATGTTCTTTATAGAGAGAAGAGGCTTTCTCCTGGCAGCCCTTCCAAACAAGCCATATTTGTTCAGTCTTTTTCTAATTATACTGCTATGAACTTCAACATTTAACATGCTATCTGAGGCCTGTAGAGTCTCAGCTGTAGCTCTTGGATTTTTTGCAATTTCTCTGAGCATTGCAAGTCTGACCTTGGGGTGAATTTGCTGGGACATCCACTCCTGGAAAGACTGACAACTGTGTTTAATGTTTTCACTTCACTTAATCTTCCACTCCTGGGAAGATTGTGGCTTTGTGTTAACATACATCTGAATGTGCCAGACCCACAAACTGCCAAAACATCTGCTTTTATAGAGGTGCTCAAACTTGCTGAAGATCAATTAATCAGTTAAGTGCATTTGATTATCACCACCTCCCTATGGAAGCAGTAAGGCTGTACTCAGTTTTTCACAGGACTGCATAGACTCTTGTGACAGCTTTCTTTTTCACATGATTGCTTTCTGGAGCTGGTGTACTGACATGTGTTGGCTCTACAGAAGCACATGTAGTAACAGTTTGCTAACACCCTACCTAGCCAACATTGATTAAATTATTTGCTGTGTAGTCATTTGTGTTGTATCAGCATTTTGGTTTAATGGCCACTATAACCTCAAAACACACTTGCTAGGACAGTGAAACTATTTGTATTAATCCTTGATTATTCGTCTTATCTAACCACATTGAAGTCAACAAGGTGAGCAAGGTAATGCTAATTTTTTTATTGGTAGCTTAGCAACAAACCTAAGATCTTCTCCTTAATCACTGTATTTTGTGTTTAGGATGTTGTGTTTATGTGTTTCTTGCTTTAGCAATTTGATTGTGACACATTTCTTTTTCTGTACAGGTAGCACTATCATTGTGTAATTGACTTTGTTGTGTGCCTCCATGAATTTTGGGGTCTGAGATTCTGAAGGACCACCTTGTTGTGGTCAAATATACATTTAAGAAAGCATACTGCATCTTTAAATAGAGATGTTGCCATTATTTGGATATTCATATCACAATCATTTTTATACTGACAATGAAGCATAAGGCAATGCTGCACAGATGTTCCTGCAACATTTTTTTGGCTTTGCTGTATCTATTTTTAGCCACGGTCAAAAGGAATTCAGACAGTGACGTCACAAGATTAAAACAAACAATCAGAGCTGGGGGCAGCTGTAGGATGCAGTTGGTGTCAGCAGTTAAGCTGCTGTTATGACAATTATGACATAACGTCACTCCCCTGAGGCACTGACTCATAGTTTCAGAGAAAACAGCTTTTATTCTCATAAGTGGAAAATTATATTTTTAACAGAAACATGAAGTACTTACCTGTGAGTCTGCATTGAGGACTTTGATCCTCTGGGTGGAGATAAACAGATCAACCTCGGTGAGGGTTTGAGCATCTCCATCTGCACTCTGAAGTAATATACAGACAGAAGAGTTGGTTAAATCATTTCCGTCTGACTTTGACTGTTCAAGATCTTCGTGCCAAGCCTTACTGTTCATTGTAAACACAGCTGTCTGAATGGTGTCTGTTTTAAATGTAGGAATGTCTTTTTTTAACCTCCAAAATTCATGCATATATAGTTTAGTGCCCAGTTAGAAAAATGCTTGTTGCATGGACGGGTTACTGAGTCTAGAGGTGAGGTGGCAAAGGAAGAAAAAGAAAGTGTTTGGCAGGGGTGTTAGTTTGCATCAATTGTCCTGGCACGAGGATGGCGAGCTGGCATGGAAACAAGAAACAGCTTAACACTAAACCCCTACCAGCTGGCTGTTACACCAGTGAGAGTAACGCAGCCTCAGCACACAGCAAGCTTGTGCACATTTCCCTCTAATCACTCTGTGCTGCAGTTTAATAAAACTATATTTGTTTTAGCTTAATTAAAACTGCCTTATGCATTTAAATAAGGCAATCTGATAAGGAAATAAAACACAGTTAAAATGTATTTCAAGCAATAAATAGTAAACATTTTTTGAAACTAATGACAGACTGTACCTGTTATTAGTTCATCAGTTTTTTTTTTTACACCCAACATCAGAAAATGCACAAATACCACTAAATTTACTTTAGGGTACAAAATGTGAAAAAAATGCTGTAAGAAAAATAGCATTTGCATTTGTATGCATTTGGCCTTGAGGTAGAAGATTATTCTGCTCAGTATGTCATGCTTTATTTCCTTGTCTGGTCTTGGTACGTGAGGAAGCTATGTCAATTGGCTCACTGACCTTTTGATACAAATCTGCCAAACCATTTAAGCTTCAGATTCTTTGGTTCAAGAGAAGAACTTTAATTTGACTTTTAAACATTATTAAAGCCACTTATATCACTTAAATGACTACAGATTTTTGCGCGCAGAGTACAAAATGCACAAATATTTTGCATCTCTGGACCCTATTATGCTTTTCCTTATTTTCTGTCATATTTATACTGTAACAATTTCATGTGAAAGAAGTCCCTAGGAGCCAAAATCTGAAGCTTCAGACTGCTCTAAACACTTCATTTCAGACAATTTTTCATTACTGTATACTCTTGGATCTGTATGATGTCAAAGGGAACACCCATAATATGGCTACTTCTGGCACACAGCTTTGACTGTGAGCACAGCAGCCCCACCCACCTGCTGTTCAAACCTTCTGTTTGAAAAAGACAGCCAATCAGCAGAAAGTTAAGGTGAGCGAATAGTCTTAAAAGGATAGAAGCTAAAACGTCTTGTTTCAGACAGATGGTAGCTGAGGGGATAAAGGGGAGGGGATACTCTAGTAGAGTCAAAGAAAAAAAAAATATGGAGAATGAGCATAATAGGTCCCCTTTAATAGAAATTCATGTCAATAAAATGTTATACCATTTTGTTCAGTGGTTGTTTAGTCTAATGCACTGTAATTCTCTTTCTGCATGTGGAAAATAAAGAATTGAAAGAAAAAACCTAAAAGAATCTTTGTTTTCCTACAATAGCAAATGTTAATGTTTTCTATAGGTAAGCCTTATCATGTATATATGGGTATATGATTTACTCATAAAAATGATCTCTTTCGCATTTTTCTGATGCAACATAATGTTCACTTGATTCAAACAAATTATCATAATTATTTTAGGTCAGAAATTGGCAAAAGGGTCACTGAATGAGTCACAGTATGAGATATACAAAACTTATACAAATACATTAAAAATAGTCCTCAGAGGTTTAAGTACTTTAATAAATTGAACTTTAGCTCTATGTTTTATAGAATAAAAATATGACTTAAAAAAGTCTCTAATGTGTGTGAGTAGGATGTTAAGGGATATATTTGCAACACATTTATTTCAGTTCTTTCATTTTTTTTTTTCCATATACAGTGCTTGACAAATTTATTAGACTACCACCCAAGGTTTATGCCGAAAAATTTATTTTAGTGGTTGAATTTTATGCTTGATTAATTTCTGAATTCTCAGAGAAGTCCAGTGTGCCGGCTCAAATTTGGGTATAAAAATGTGAATTCAGTTTGTTATTTGCCTAATAAGTAAAAATATTATTGTTAGTTTTGAATAAGTTTTATATATAGCTTTAAAGAAGTTTAAAATAAGTTTTATATTTTGTGTGTGTGTGTGTGTGTGTGTGTGTGTGTGTGTATATATATATATATATATATATATATATATATATACATATATATATATATATATGTGCACACACAAAATAACATTTGCCAAACTCAGTGCATGAACCTTCAAGTTTTTAAGACACAGATGGAAGAGGACACACAGACAGCCAAATATGAAGTAAAAAAAAAAAGGTGAGAGTGGAAGCAAAGTGGCCAAAGGGTCTTTCTTTTGTTCCATTTATTACACACCGCCTTTTTCTTGATTTTGGCAGCCTTCTGTACCCTCTGGCAGGCAGGCAGGCAGGCAGGCAGGCAGGCAGGCAGGCAGGCGTTGGGACGGGACAAGGTCAGCAGAAACAGGAGCACAAAAAACAGGAGGAAGAGGAGGAAATAAAGAAGGTAAATAAAAAAAGGTAAGACAGTAAAGCCCCAAACCAAACGGCAGGTGTGCTATCGCTACTCTCACAAACAGGAAGAGTGACAGAGTGAAAGAGAGAGAGGAAGAGTGTGTAATGTGTGTACGTGTGTGTGTGTGTGTGTGTATGCGCGTGTGTGTGTGTGTTTATTGAGAAAGCGTTTTGCACAGCCATATTGGTTATCACAACAGCAATTACAGAGGGTAATAATTGCTTTTTTAAACTTATGAACTCAAAAGCGTGCAGACATGGATTGACACTGTTCCTGCATTCTTGGCAAAGCTTTGTAAGGTACTGTGGTCAAAGCATTTAATCAACACATAGACAAAGTCAGATCAAATGCATGGGCACTGCTCTTACCAACTTGCACATTTATGACACAGTCTAAATGCTGTTAGCAAAAAAGACATGCTGGAAAAAACAATCAACAACACACACAGAGAAAGGGGGAGATAAGCCCTGAGCAAGGATTTAAACTTGTTCTTTCAGGGTTTGTTCTTTCAATTGAATACATTTTTTTACAAGGTTGAGTCACTGTGTTTCAATTTAAAGACCTTAGCTAATATGGAGGCAGTTTTGCTGAGCTAATGGGTATGATTAGTTCATCAGTAATACTGTTCATGGAGTGGGCTCCACAGTTGACCTTAGATAAGTAATCTTTAGGAGGACTCTTAGCCCTCTGTAATGTTTCAATTTATCCCCTCTGTCTAAGGTTCAAGCTGAGCTGCTGGCCTTCTCTCCATCTACCATCGACTAGAGGAAATTATCTTGACATTACACTTTCGAGTGCAGGACTGGGTGTTTGCCTGAGCCACTGCTGCAAAGTTGTAACCACTAACACAGTATTAACAACAGCCCAGAGGGAAGAGTCTTTTTCCAACTTTCAATCTGTAGTTTCTCCTTCTGTGATCAGCTCTCATGAAGACAAACATCTGAGGCTTTCAGCAACACCTACTGCTCCGCTGACGAGAAGCAGGGCAGGGAGGGGAGTGAAGGTAGTAAAAGGGGATGTCGGGGGGGAGGCTTCATAAATATTACATCAAACAGAGTCAACATCATGCCTGAAAGATCTGAATAAACAGCCTACACAGCTCTGCTACAATTTACCTGCTGTACTTCTTTTTGCTCAGTTCAGCACCACAGGGTACCTACGTACCTGTGCTTTAGTATACTACATGAATGCTTCTTTGGGTTGATCTGAAGCAAAAATACAAGTCTGGCTGAAATACAGTGAAATCAACTAATTTTTATTTAAATGGCACATTTAAAAAGAACAGGGGTTGACACAAAGTTCTTTCAATATACTGCTTGTGTGGTTTGTGTGAAGCCATAGGTCTCCATTTCAGTGTCTGTGTTTAAGATTGGTTGCTATAGTGCTATTCATTTGGTTCATAAGGGATAAATGAATTATATAATGAAGGACCAATTGAGGGAGACCACTGGGAGATAACAGCTAACTTGGTGCAGTCATTTGGAAAAGACTTTGTGCAGGTGGACAACTGTGTGTGGCAGAGTGAGTGATAGAAGAAGTACACATAGATTGTTATGCCAGCAACACAGTTCTATAAATTATACTTCATGGGTGCAATGATGACATTGTGGACAATGTTTGCAGCTCAGTCTCAATATTCTCTTTTCTACCAAATCTTAACTAAAACCAAAATTTGTCATAAAGTTCCTAATCATTCTTTAGTTAAATCTATGGATTTAATAATTCTGACAGCTTTAAGATGCATCTGGAGCATCACGTCTGGCCGTTGCCTAGAGTGGCACTTCGGTACAATAAACACACAATCTGAGACTTTCTTGTCAGATATGTCCTCACTTCTTGAAAAGTGGTTTAGGGATGGCACCTGGGTAAGCATGCGGGGGGTAGGACTCACTTGCAGTACCTGCTCTATTCACACACAGGCTTGGTAGTGGGGAGCTGGCAGAGTGAAGTCTGTTTAATGTTGAGTCTGACTGATCTGGACACATGCTGATCTATCACATACTGCCTCTCCAGGTGATGCCTAGAAAAATTCAGGGCTTCAGGGTATGTGTGAAACCCACTATAACTCATTCAGAAAGCGTGGCTGACAGCACTTAAGATTCAACTTTTTGTATAGATATTCCTCAAATAAAGGAAACCAAACAAGCATTCATTTGGTAGCTTTTCCAGAATTACGGTACGGTACTATCCTAAACAAATGTACACCCATTAAACTGTCATATAGAGATTTTTGGTTTACATAACACATATACATTTCTTGCAATGTTCAGTTTAACAATTTGATATCTATTAGGACTTTTTTGATGCTAACCCTCAATTCTAAACTAAACTGAAGAATGTAACAATAAGGATAGGGGTGAGGGGTATACTACATAATTAGTCTCTTGATGCATGCTCAATAATCCAGGTAAAAGAATCCCAAAAAGTTGAATCTGTTCATCTGGACGTGGCGTTTTTTTTAGTGGGAGAAACGTTTCGTTTACCAACTGGTAACTTCTTCAGTCTCAGCTGACTGCAGACTTCCCCAGCCTTATAAACAGTATATTTGCATAATGACAGAAACCAGCACCACTGACTAACAATGGGCCATTTGGTCAGTTTCATGATCAATGGTATGCAAATTGTCATGACCATTGATCAATGGCCATGAGTACCATTCACAGAGATTGGGGAATGGCTGCAATCACAGCATTGTAAGATGGTGACAGATGTACCCTTAGGCCCCCTCCTCGGTTCA
>VUQS01039890.1:12090-27794 GCA_015108495.1 Heterochromis multidens | reverse complement strand
TTGACAGCTCTTTGGTCTTGGCCATAGTGGAGTTTGGAGTGTGACTGTTTGAGGTTGTGGACAGGTGTCTTTTATACTGATAACGACTTCAAACAGGTGCCATCAATACAGGTGACGACTGGAGGACAGAGGAGCCTCTTACAGAAGAAGTTACAGGTCTGTGAGAGCCAGAAATCTTGCTTGTTTGTAGGTGACCGAATACTTATTTTCCACCATAATTTGCAAATAAATTCTTTAAAAATCAGACAATGTGATGTTCTGGATTTTTTTTCTCATTTTGTCTCTCATAGTTGAGGTATACCTATGATGGAAATTACAGGCTCCTCTCATCTTTTTAAGTGGGAGAACTTGCACAATTGGTGGCTGACTAAATACTTTTTTGCCCCACTGTATATAGTAATGTATATAGTGTATAAATTTAGACCATCTAGCTAAAACTAATTTGCAGCCCCTGCCCCAGGTTAGTTTTTATATTGTAGTCAAGCTGTGGGTATTACTTACCCATCAAGCATACCACTACCAGATAGTCTAAGTATGCCAAACTAGCAAGGTTACTTTAGTAATTGTGTAGATGCTGTAAATATAGGTCTCTGCATACACTTAATTTCCTGCTACATTCGTCTCTTTAAATCTCATTTAACTTCCTACTCTCTCTTTAGCTTCCAGACCCAGTGCGTACATACCTGATGGAGCTGTTTAAACAGTATGTGGAGAAAGGTCTACAGTTTGTGTCCAAGCATTGTGTCCAAGCAATTCGCCAGGTGGACATCAGTAAAGTCACCACTCTGTGCTCCTTGCTGGAGTCTCTGCTTCTGGGTAATGGAGGGCCGGACCTCAATATGGTACATTTAATACAAAATTTAGCTGTCACTTGAGTCCCTTTTTTTTTTTTCTATGACGCCTCAAACGAATCAGTCATTTAGTCCAAACGACAATTTTGCACAACAGACTTGACAATCAAATAAAAAAGATTCAGTTTTTTCCACAGTAGGCAAAGTAAGATGAGAAAATGGATAGGCAGCAACTTTGCTTAAACCACACCTGGCAGTAATACCTTAAAGATGAAAGGATGTTTCACCTATGTAAAATATTTGACAGGAGCAAGCCATAGGTTATATGTATACTTCTTTTCAACCGTGTTGTTACTTATTGAGATGCCTTCTTTATTTTTGTTTGGGTGGCAGAATCCCATGCATCTCAATGGTGTAGTATGTCAGACCTTCATATTTTGCTACCTATGGGCAGTAGGTGGAAACCTGACCAGTTCTTACTGGGATGCTTTTGACACCTTCATCAGAGAGCAATTTGAAGACAACAGCAATGCTAAGGTATGGACCTGTGCCCACACCCTCTAATACATACAGAAATGAGTGACCTGCAAGGAAATGCATACTTTGATAACACAAACTAAATTAGAATAGGTGCGCAATCAACAGAGATAACCACAGCCTTGACAGGATTGTAAAGAGGAGTCAATTAAAGAACTTGGGAGAGTTTCACAAGGAGTGGACTGAGGCTGGTGTTAGTGCATCAAGAGTCACTACTCTTACTTACACTTACCTGAAGGTGCAGTGAGCTTGTAAGAAACATAAAAAAGTAAAAAACCCAAAGCTCAGAAACACTCACAGTGTGTATGTGTGTGTGTTGTGGACATTTTATAATTTATTTGTCAAAGAACTGTCTTATTAAGTATTGTTCTGTGGTTACTATGAGATGAAGCCATTGCAGCCAGCTCCTAGCTGTGAGGCTTGAATATGAACTTAACAATGTGTGTGTGCATATGTGTGTTAACACTCACACAAGGAATTGTACAAAGCAAGACTTAACAGAAACTGCTGTTCCCAAAAATATTAAACAGTGTAGATAAAATTTCATTAATTAATGATTTTTATAGCTAATGACATTTGGTCTGATGCAGACACTTTTGTAGTAATTTCTTTGTGTTTATTGATGTGTTTTGTAGCTCCCGAAGTGTGGTACCTTGTGGAGTGTCTACATGAATTTTAATCACAAGGATCTGCAGTCATGGACAGCTATAGTCCCTTCATTTAAATACAGTAGGGAACAACCCTTTTTTGAGATGCTGGTTCCCACTACAGACACTGTTCGCTACGGATACCTGATGGAGAAACTGCTATCTGTGCGCTGTTCTGTACTCTTCACTGGTGACACTGGAGTGGGGAAGGTAAAGATCCTTAGAACTGCAACAGATAATAACAGCAAAATTACTTAAAGGGTACATTTTACAAATTAAATCAGAAGTAGGGGCAGCATGGTGGCTTAGTGGTTAGCACTGTTGCCTCACAGCAAAAAGGTCCTGGGTTCAACTCCACCACCTGGCTGGGGCCTTTCTGTGTGGAGTTTGCATGTTCTCCCTGTGGGTAGAACATGTGGGTTCTCTCCGGGTACTCCGGCTTCCTCCCACAGTCCAAAGACATGCAGTTAGGTCAATTGATTTAGGTCAGTGATTCTAAATTGCCCATAGGTGTGAATGTGAGTGTGCATGGTTGTCTGTCTTTCTCTCTGTGTTAGCCCTGTGACAGACTGGCAATCTGTCCAGGGTGTACCCTGCCTCTTGCCCTGTGGCAGCTGGGATAGGCTGGGATAGCTGCGACCCTGAATTGGATAAGCAGAAGAGAATGAATGGATGGATGGAAATCAGAAGCATTTCTGATATCACTTGACATTACAAAGAACACAGCTGAAAACAAACAAATACTAGTACTTCTGGCTGTTTTTTGCACTTCATCAGCAGAGACCCACCGCATGTGTTGCAGCTGCCTTCGGCACTTAACTTCAGACAGAACACTGCACATGCATGTCATATTTAGTGGAGATTTGGTTGTGTGTGATCTGTGGAGCAAACATTCCCATGCTTGTGGCCTTACTCAAGGTTAATTGTTCATATTAGTGCCGTTGCCTATTTCAAATAGTTTTTCCAGTGAAACTCTCTTCACTCAAACTCTGATTCTGTGTGTACTGATGCAGTTACCACCTGCATTGCAATGCAGCAACAATTGACAGAGTAGAGAAATCATCAATAAATGACAATGAAAATATTGAATGCTAAAAATACACACCAGTGAATCAGTTCTATGCAATGCACATGAATGTTACAATGTCATCATAAAAATAAAATCAAACATCATGTGCAAAAATGACTTTTTATGATGGCGGTCTGATGGAGGAAATACTTTGAGTGTCCACAGTGGAAAAAATGACAATCCAAAATATTGATGGTGCTAAACCAAAGATGATATTTTGGTGTTGAAATTTAGAGTGGAATGCAGACAGCTAAAAGTATGCAAACAGTAAATGATGACAGTGTTCTGAAGAATTTTTGTGTGACTTGCAGACCGTGGTGGCTCGGGGCCTTCTTAACAGGATCCAGGAAAATGCAGGATATCTTCCTGTCTTCATCAACTTCTCTGCTCAGACCTCCTCTGCCCGCACACAGGAGATCATTGAGTCCAAACTGGAGAAAAAGAGAAAGAACATTCTTGGTAAGAGAACAAGTTTGGCAACAACAATATAAAAGTGAACCTAAAAACCATACGATGCCATGTCTTACCATGACATGCATTTGTTACAGTATTGATGATTATTTGCATCATCTGGACAACAATTTAGCTAAAAGGGAGTCTTTTGAGAAAAATCCAACCTGGTATTTTTTTCAGACCATCTTCACATTTAATTTTTACATCAATGCTTTTCTGTTACTCGTCTTCTGGGTTTAACTTACAGATAACAGATTCAGAGTGCTTTTCTTCAGCAGATTCCCAAATTGTTCTGGAGCTACTTAACACACCCATAGAGGGGCTCACCTTCCATTAATTTGTTTGTTTACACAGTTGCCCTTCACTTCCTGCTTCCACTATACATACCATTATACATACATAGTGCCTGGCCATTCATCCATTAGTCCTTACATCTGTTATCCCTTTTCTTCTTGACTATTTATCATTTTTCTGTTCTTTTCATGTAGGTCCTCCAGGTAACAAGAAGTTGGTGGTCTTTGTGGATGACCTGAATATGCCTAAGCTGGACAGTTATGGATCTCAGCCTCCTATAGAACTCCTACGTCAGTTCCAGGACTTTTCTGGGTTCTATGACAGAAATAAGTTTTTCTGGAAGGAGATCCAGGTATACAAATAAGATGAGCTCCACTGTAATGAGATATTTGAAAATATTAATGTGTGTTTACATACATGAGACCCTGGTTGCTTGGAGTTCAGCAGCTGGTTGGTAGTATACTTAGCACATGGTTGTCTCTTTTATAATTCTGCAAACAGTATACACAGCTTAAAAATGTTTTAGATAGACCACAAGAAGGAGCATTCTCAGATTTTGTCGCTGTCTTAAAGACAATTAGATATCTAAAACAAGGACAGGACAATCCTACATGCACAGCTGGGCTAGAATAGCTATAAGCTAATAAGCCTTAACCTTCTATCAATACATACTAGTTCCCAAAAATACTGCCTACAAGTCAAGAGAAGTTTTGCAGAATTCACTCTAGACTGAACTATCGTGGATGTCTTCCCTGTTTCCAGTTTTTGAGCAAGGTTAAGCTATCTAGAAACTGTACTTACCTCACAGAGATAACATGCAAATCGATGTCATCGTCTAACTGTTGAAGAAGTGTCAGAGGGCCTTTTCTATGTTTTAGATTTATTTTAAATAGTTTTTTGTTCACTTAAAAAAGTGCAGATGTAGCTCTTTTGTTTTTGTTTTTACTCAGCCAGCATGAACCTTATTTGTTCTGTTTGGTGTTTTTAATGACGACTGTCCATTTATTAAGGAAACCCATTCATCTTGTGTGCCGTGTGTTAGTTTTTTCTGACCCATATTTGTATTTGGAATTTTTAGAAAGTTTTCTGCCTTTACTTGTGCTATACACACACATGCATAACTGATGCTTAGACGTTAGAACATTTCTGTAGTGTCTTTCGATGCCCCACACTAGTAACCCCTAAACTCTCAAATGGAAGATCTTATTATTTTTAGCTGTGACATGTCGTAAAGAAAACAAAAAAAAAGACACTGGTAGGTTGAAGTTGGGAGAAATGCCTATAGTTACTAGCCTGTCTGTGGTTTTCCAGATAATGGAACGTCAAACTTCAAAGCAACGGGGATACTGTTGTTGCTAATTCCTGGAGAAATTTCAAGAATTTTCTGATGGGAGAGAACTTTTTTTTTATGCCTTTTATCAGGTTTTCAATAGTCCCTCCATCCTTTCGGTTTCTTCTCAGGAAATGACCATTACAGCAGCATGTGCTCCTCCAGGAGGGGGACGCAATCCTGTGACCCCCAGGTTCATTCGCCACTTCAGCATGTTGTGCCTGCCAACACCCTCGGAAACCAGCCTCAAACAGATCTTCAAAGTCAGGAGTCACCCAAAATACTCACACACATAGGCACACACCTATACAGTATATAAAGAATTTCTTCCTTCATTGAGTTCTCACATTTGATTTTTAGACAGTTACAGTTCCCTAGATATCATGTCCATTGTTATTCAACATTATTTCAAGTTATTTCATCATAAATCTTGACAGGTTAAGTATTATAATTGTGTAGTCTGTATGCAAGATGTATATGAACGTCTTTCTATGATATCTTGCTTATACTTGACATCTTTTTAATTTCTCCATTTCACCCTACTCCCCCAGTATTAATTTTCATTATATCACTCTTTATGCCCTCTCATACATGCTACAACCTCTTTTCATACCCAACATCCTTCCAGGCTATCCTGAATGGTTTCCTCAGTGAGTTTTCCCAGGTAGTGAAGGACTGTGCCGGACAGATTGTGGATGCAGCTGTGGAGATTTATAACCGTTTGAGTGTGGATCTGCTGCCCACGCCAGCCAAGTCCCACTATGTTTTTAATCTCCGGGACCTCTCCAAGTGTGTCCAAGGTGAGTTTTCCTTTGCACAATGGCTGGTTTTTCAGTTCAGTTCTTGTATCTGACCATTTTCAGAATAATTATTTTCTTTCATACTCGGATATGAAAAAGGCCCCTAACTCAAGAGTTGAACCAGCATTGAGTCTACACATAACAGACAACAATTGTATCTTTAGGCACTGTTGCAAAAACTCATACTTTGTTCCCATTTTTTTTAGTTGAATCTATGAGAAATATCAAAAATAACACAATTGATGGGCATAAAATTTAATTTTTGCACAACATTATTGGCAGTGTGGGATCATTTTGACAGGGAACAGAACAAAAGGCAGCCAACATCCAAAGAAGAGCTTTGGAATGTCTTCAGCAAGCCTAGAGAACTATTCCTGAAGACTACTTAAAGAAATTACAGGAAGCTTGACTAAGGGTGTTCAGGCTGTGTTGAAGAATAAAGATGGTCATACCAAAATTAACTTTCAAACTTGTTGGAATTTTACAGACTCTGCTTTTTCCTAATATACCGTATTTCCATGTATGTTTCCACACGTTTCAATAAATTGCTGCACCTATTTCCCATTTTCCTAACAAAATATAGAGCAATCAGGGTTAGCTCAAGACTTTTGCACAGTACTGTATTTAATAAGTTTATTGGTTCTTATGCATCATCTTTACTTTTCTTAATGCCCAGGTATACTGCAGTGTGAGGTGAGTCATGTAAGAGACAAGACCCAGATCTTCCGTCTTTTCTGCCATGAATGTCAGCGGGTATTCCATGATAGACTCATCAACACCCAAGATAAGACCTACTTCAACACCATCGTCTGTGAGATGGCCAGTAAGAACTCTGACAGTACTTCCTCAGACCCTTTATTTTCTGAATGCTCAGTTAATTGTTAGCATCTGTATGTGTAGTTATATTTTGGTTTTATGGGTTTGACAAAGACGTCTCTCTCTCTTTTTTCCAGGGCGATATTTTGATATCCACTTAGAACCCTCATATTTTGTAACTCATCCCATAATATTTGGGGACTTCATCAAGGTCAGGTTCTGCCTCCAAGCAAGCTGTATTTAAAGGTTTACAAAAAAAATACCTTAGAGTATTTATTGATTTTCAGTCTTTTTCTGCATCCACCTAATCAACTGTATAGATGTATGCAGAAAAAGAAGATCGTCTGTATGAAGATCTGACAGACATGAATAAGATCCAGGCTGTACTTCAGGACTATCTCGATGATTACAACATGACCTTCTCCAAGGAGATCAAGCTGGTTTTCTTCCAGGATGCCATTGAGCATGTCTCCAGGTGTGTGATTTTTATTTTATTTTGTAACTTCTTAGTTGATTTATTTTAGCTGTAGGTGGTGCAAACTGTGGGAGAAAAGTTACACCAAGGTAGAAGTAATACAAGAGATTGTGTTGCATTGCTTTTTCAAATGGAATATGCAGTGTGACTGTGACATGTACTGTAAGGATAATTAATCCAAAAAAATTGATTAATTGAAAATAGTTTTCTAATGTATAGTCCCCTGAATAAATTAGTGCATGCTAATAGAAGTTGTTCACTTTTTGGACATATTTGGAAAAGCAAAAATTAAGGGCTTTACAGTGTTTATTGAAAAACTGTAATTTTCCTGTAATTTTCTTTTGGACAGCAAAGGCTTTTTGGACATACCTCCTGCATAGGTGAAATGTATGCAGTCTCTTTCTGATTGTAAACACATGCACTTGACATCAATAACATAAAGAGACATTTGGTCTCTTAATTAAAGCTAGCAGTAAATAGGTTTTTTCAAGGATAGGATGTCTCATATTTGACTATTATTTATATATGTGTGTGTGTGTGTGTCCATGTGTGTGCACGCCTGTGTGTATGTATGTATATGTATATATGTATATATATATGTATGTATGTATATATATGTGTATGTGTGTGTGTGTGTGTTTGTGTACATGTCTTTAGATCTTTGTGAGGACCGAAAATTGGCATGCTACTATACTTGCGTCGTTGTGAGGACCTTTTTTGCCAGTCCTCACAAGGTTGAAGGCATTTTTGAGGCTCAAAATGTGGTTTTAGTGTCAGGGTTACAATTAGGTTATGGTTAGGTTTAGGCTAAGGGTTAGGGTTAGGCATTCATTTTTGATGGTTAGGGTTAGGGTAAGGGGCTAGGGAAAGCATTATGTCAATGAGATGTCCTCACAAAGATAGCAAGACACGACTATGTGAGTGTGTGTGTGTGTGTGTGTGTGTGTGTGTGTGTGTTTCCTGTTTTTTTTTGTTGCAATCTTAACATGATTGGCCTATTATTTTTTAGGATTGCCCGTATGGTTCGCCAGGAGAGGGGCAATGCCCTGTTAGTAGGGGTGGGAGGTACAGGCAAGCAGTCACTCACTCGTTTGGCAGCCCACATGTGCGGGTACCGCTGCTTTGAGATTGAATTGAGCAGAGGCTACAACTATGACAGTTTCCATGAAGACTTAAGGAGGCTCTACAAGATGGCTGGTGTGGAGGGAAAGGATATGGTGTTCCTCTTTACAGACACTCAGGTATTTAAAAAAGATTAAGCAAAAAAGTACTTACAGTATTTAAGTTTATTCATACTTACTGTTTTTCACTTTGTCATGTACTGTAGATTATAGTGGAAGAATTTTTGGAGGATATAAACAACATGCTAAATTCTGGTGAAGTGCCTAACCTTTTTGAAAAAGACGAGCTAGAACAAGTACTTGCTGCCACTCGGCCTAAAGCCAGAGAAGCTGGAATCAGTGAAGAGAACAGGGATGAGGTATGTACATACGCAAATACATAAATCGATGTAGAAAACATATATCATTCAGGTAGTATTAAGTACAGTATTTAGTATATCTACATTATTTGCAAGAAAATAACTGAATTCAAATTGTCTGTGAAAGTTATGATTAAGTTACAAATAACAAAAAATTAAGAAATTTACAAATCTAGTCACAGACTTGATTCTCAGGTATTATCCCAAATGTGAGCAAATTAGGCTGTGGGAAGAACATGGAGTCCTGAATGTCCATGTCCATTAAAAGATGTTGTTGTTTTTAATGGGGTTTCTTAAAGGTTGGAAACTGGTCCTTTAACTACAGCCCAACATTTATGGAAATATGCTTTCTTGATGAGAGAGATGGGGGCAGAACTCTTGTATAATGTTTCTATATTTTTTATGTAAGCACAAAGAAACGTGTGGCTCTATGTAAATGTTAAAAAAAAAAAAGGATGTGCCATATATAAGTTTTTTGTATATCACTTGTGAATTCATGGAAAAGACAGAATTTACAGCAACACTACCAGATATAATCACGTAGTGTTTGGAAGTGTTTAGTTAATAGCAAAACACCTACAGTATCTAGATCTGCAATAAAATCTAGTGTTTTATTATATTACTTTCTAATATAAGAGAAGTAAAAATGAAGCCTGACCTTTGTGAGTTGTTTAAAGAAGGTATTTAAGACCTTGCAAATCATCTGAGTTCCCCACAGTGGGCAAAATAGCCATAAACTCTGGGCAAAAGCAGTCAGTTAAAATCAGCCCCCCAAGCAAATGGAAAAACATCACATCAGATTTAATGTTATTTGCCTGTTGAGACTAGATTTCCAGTAATTATGAAATCCTCTATGTGTGTCTGTGATGGTGCCTTCAGGTGTTCCAGTATTTCATCTCCCATGTACGAGAAAAACTACACATTGTGTTGTGTATGAGCCCCGTGGGTGATGCTTTCAGGTCCCGCTGTCGCATGTTTCCTTCACTGGTTAACTGCTGCACCATTGATTGGTTTGTGCAGGTATGCTGATATAACTCTGTTTCTCTGATATATATGAGTCATTCAATATATGCATCACTACCCTCTATAAAATCATTGTTGTTGGTGCTGGCAGTTGTAACCAAGATGTAATAGTTTTCTACCATAGGGTTTTTTTCCACCCCTCTTTCTTTTTATTTATTTTTTTTTTCATAGTTTATGGCTTTCAGGTTATTCTGTTGATGTCCTTTCTTTCCTTCCTTTCCATTGTCATGGAAGATGTAGTTTGCATATTTTTTAACTTATTTTTAACTTATTACTTTTTTAAACTTATTATTACAATTTGTCACTTTTTAAAATAAATGTGCCGGTCCTCTGCTGAATCAATGTTCAGTTAACAACAGTTAAAGATCAAAGCTACAAATCGTTGTCCTCACTGCTAACTTTGTCTCACTTTCCTCTCTTTCCCTGTACATTCTGGTGCTCAGTGGCCTCGGGAGGCACTGCTCTCTGTCTCTGAGGCCTTTTTCCAGGATGTGGACTTTGGCAATGAGGAGCTGAAACAGAGCTTCTCAGCCATGTGTGTCGAGATACATGTTAGTGTTACTGAAATGGCTGAGCGCTTCTACTTAGAGCTGAGACGCCGGTACTACACCACACCTACCTCCTATCTAGAGCTTATCAACCTCTACCTAAGCATGCTTGACAACAAGAGACAGCAGTTAGTTCTGGTATGTCAAAACTATTAGGGGTGATCAGTTTTCAAGCATGTCGTTGATGATGAATTGTTACCTGATATTGTGTAGAAGAAATAGCAGCTAGATGTCCTTGCTAGTGGTCAGTATTAATTGTCAGTTTGATTTTGACTATGACTGTATGCATTTTGTCTTGTTATGTAGATTATGTCAAACATGTATGTGTGTATTCCTGTATAGGCCAGGGACCGTGTGAAGAATGGTGTCACTAAGCTGCTGGGGACCAATGAGCTTGTAGACAAAATGAAAGTGGACCTTTCTGCTCTGGAGCCAGTCCTCAAACAAAAATCTATTGATGTTGATGCTCTCATGGAGAAACTGGCTGTAGATCAAGAGAAGGCTGATGAGGTTTGTCTGCTTTTGCATGTGTTTTATCACAAAACTTAAAAAAAAAAATTCTGTTGTTGCATATATTGTGCTTAAAAAACAATGTTACCATTTCTTTTGTGCATAATTCAAATATTTGTCCTTGTCACAGGTGCGTAAAGTAGTAAAAGAAGATGAGGCTTTGGCCCGAGTCAAGGCTGAAGAAACCCAGGCCATTGCAGATGATGCACAGAGGGACCTGAATGAGGCTCTGCCAGCCTTAGAGAATGCCAATCAGGCCCTCAGATCTCTTGACAAGGCTGACATCTCTGAGATCAAGGTGTTCACCAAACCCCCAGCCTTAGTTATGACTGTCATGGAGTCTATCTGCATCCTGCTTAACTGCAAGTGAGTATGCTCACCAATCATTTCTTAAAATAAATAAATAAATAAAGACTGGAGACCTGGAAGATCATAGCCAAACATACAAAGGTTCCAGACACTCAACCAGCCAAATTTATTTCCTCTTATTTGTTTTTTTGTTGTTGTTTTTGTACCTGTGTCTGTGATTAGCTTTTTAACGTGATACACTTGCATTAGGTAACCATCGCTCCTGTATCACTGGAGTGATGGTTTCTAAAAGTGTACCTTTGTACACTTACATAGAAATTCCTTTAAAACATCATAAATAGTCAG
This sequence comes from Heterochromis multidens, assembly GCA_015108495.1. Lineage (NCBI taxonomy): Eukaryota > Metazoa > Chordata > Actinopteri > Cichliformes > Cichlidae > Heterochromis > Heterochromis multidens. The sequence continues at coordinate 16,367 of VUQS01039890.1, read as the reverse complement.
TGGGTCCATTCTTGTTATTTACAATATATCTGATCAGTTAGTCATTTGTATTGTTTGTTCAGTCAAGCAATCAGAACCCGTGAACACAAAATAGCAAAAACACCAAACAGGAAAATGTAATGACATAATGATTTTGTACCAAAAAGATTCATCAAGCACCCTGATGTTATAATGATGTTTCAGTGTAATTACAATTATAATATCCATCTTCATCAAAAATAATTCTTGATAAAGATTATGATAACTTTTGCATAATTCTTTTCGTAATTTCAGTTATTATAGTCACAATAATGTCGTCATTTTTTCACTCATTCACTTTACTATTTCCCAGGACTATTTTTTTAATCCTACTTATTTTGCAGTCAGCATTCAGCAGATTACTCTTACTTTCCATGTCTTGGCACTCATCACTCTGTCAACCCTTAAATGTCATCATTCACTAATCTACTGGATTATATATTAGCAATATTCCATTTGTAGGATTTCTCGATATCAGCCACTTCTTCTGTCTGCTGGTGGTACATGCCGTGCAGGGGCCTGTCCTTCCATGATGGTTCCTGTTCTTGCTCCTCTTCTTTCTCGGGTTTCTGCTCCCTGAGGTATTCACTAAGCACATGATCTGTTGTGGCCATCTTCCTGATGTACTCATGGATGTTTGTTGTTTCACCCTGGATAGTGGTTCTGACACTCACTAGTCCTCGGCCTCCTTCCTTCCGCTTAGCGTACAGTCTCACTGTGCTGGATTTGGGGTGAAACCCTCCATGCATGGTAAGTAGCTATATGTTGCATCCTTCACCCATATCCTCTTCCAGTATTGTTCTGTCTCGAGCCTTGGTGAGGCTGTTCTCATATTGTTCTACTGAGAGCACACCTTGGATGGTTCGGTGGAGAACATCTGGTTTATTCTCCTGGCTTCTATGTCTCTGGTATACCTCTTTGCTTGGCAGTTTCCAAGGCCTTAGGTATGGACAGCTTGTTGTACTTCTTAGGCACTTTCTTCATCACATCTTTCTGGAGCTCCGATAGTTGGCTAACTTCCTTGTTCCATGTTGCCTTGATCTTGGCCTCTAGTCTCCTTCTCCATGGAGGGTACTGCTCCTTGTGGCTGTTCATCTTATAGCCAAGCATCTCGAGGATCACTGTTGCTGTGGTGTTGATCAGCTGGCTGGTTACAGTGATGGTCATAGTAGGGATTGTCTGTAATGCTGCATTCACATCTTCTAGTAGACATTCAGAGAGTACTTCACGTAGTCTTGTTAATCGGCGTCGGAGTGTCCAGGTTTCCAGCTTAGCTTAGCTTAGCGTGATGGTATTCAACGGTACCCAATCTCAGAGTGTGGGGATGACATGTCATGACGTGACGTGACGTGACATCCTGGCTCCCCCTTGCCGTAGCATTTGTGTTATACCTCATCAATTTCTAGTTGTGATAGCAGTTGCTTCTTCCGTATGTTGGAACACTGAGCTTTCACTGGGGTCACTTGTGTAGTAGCATTCCAACAGTTCCCCATTCTCATCCCTTGTCCACTTATGCCTTTGTGTTCCAATAGCCCACTTCTCATTAGTATGTCCTGGTTCCTCAACAACTGACGCAGACCTTGTTAATCCGGGCAACGTCCGAGCTGGTATGGAGATATATATATATATATATATATATTTATATATATATATATATATATATATATTTATATAGTGTAATGGTTATGTGAGGGCCGTAATACAACAAGCAGTCCGTTGAACCCTGCTCCATATGGACCTGCAGACTGACTAGAGTGTCAAAGCCAACCCCTGTCTCTCAGTGAAAACATCTTCAATGGGCAACAGGCATTAGAACTGTGCCTTGGACAAAGGTTGGCATTTTCATTGAGTTCTGTTTTATTTTAACATCATAAGTATGGAACAGCTTACTTGCATGTCATTTACCAAGTGATGTGATGGCCTCTGAATGTAGAAAGAAAAAAGCTGGTGGGGCATCTTAATACTCTGGGTCCAGGCATTCATGTAGAAATCAATTTGAAATATGTCACCTGCCTTAACATTTTTAAACTAAAAAACCTCTTAATGGCAGTGTTATACTATGAAGCCAGTGAACACTTTCAGCAGGACACTGCTTTTTTATGCTCATTGCACATATTGTTCAGGAAAGGAAGTGAGTCTAGTGTGTGATTCTGGCCTCCAAATTTCAGTGATCTCAACTTTATTGAGCATGTGTGGAATGTGCCAAAACAACAAAAACATAGCTGCTCCACTTTGTTACTTTCAGTGTCTTTTTCAGACATCTTTTGGTGGTTTCAGTAGCACGAGAAGAAGAATATAATATTTTGGCTCTCCAGTCTATTAATAGATTATATACAAGAATGGCATTATGTGTTGTCTAAAAACTACACAATATGTATCTCAAGGCTGAATCCCTAAATTATATTTGCAATTAAATAACTCATTACTTTGTTACTACTTATATATTTTACATTAACACATGGCTTGGTTATCTGTGAATTGTCTTTTATTATTACATGACAGCTGTAATTCAATTTGTAGCAATAAAACATTTTAACAGATTTATTATGTAACAATATAAATTCCACCACACATGCATTAACCATTAGGATTTTTGAGTCCTCATTTGTTAACGTCTCACTAACATTCCTCTCTCTTTACAGACCAGACTGGTCAAGTGCCAAGCAATTATTGGGGGATCCCAATTTCCTCAGGCGTCTAACAGAATATGACAAGGACAATATCAAACCTCAGATCCTGCTGAAACTACAAAAATACATCAACAACCCTAATTTCATACCTGAAAAGGTCTGTTTGGACACTTTGGTACAAACGGAGTCAGTGAAAATAACACCTTCTTATTGTAGCATAATGACTAAACGTGAAGGTTTTCAGATTGCATTACCAAGCAGAAATTATGAAATGCAATTATGAAATGAATTTTTACTTGGCCTAATTTCTTATTGTATTGCTGTTGTTAGGTGGAGAAGGTATCCAAGGCATGCAGGTCTATGTGCATGTGGGTCAGAGCTATGGATCTTTACTCTAGAGTCCTCAAAGAGGTTGGCCCCAAGAGAGAAAAACTGGCCAAGGCACAGGTCAGTTACAGAGTGCATTGTTAATATGCAGTAAATTTTAACACCTCTCACCAAGGAAAAATATGTTGTTAGCTGCTCATTCAAATGTAAATTACCAATTTTTAAACGTATTTTTGAGGATTCAAAATTGTGAAATTAGCAGGATTCACTAAAACACTGGTGGTTTGTCCTGTGAGAGCACTGATTTCATTTTTTTACACTGTCTCTCTAAGCTGAGTTAATTTTAACCAAATCATACAGTTTAAGGGGGAAATCATAATGTAGATATTAAATATTTTGTAGTATTTTTTAGCTTTTTTGGTTTGTTAATTGTGTTACACTTTAAAGCAGGAAAAAAACAGCTGCATTTGTGGGACTGTGACTGCTAACATTGAAGTAAAATCTTGATCTAAATGTAGTATTTCTTCTTCATAAATAAATTGATGCACATAAGAAAGAGTTACTATCGTCTGTGTTACATAAGCACAAAGCAACTTAATGTCTTTAGTAGGCATATTACCAATGCACCAGATGTTACCAGGATGTAATGATAGGGTCCAAGGGGGAGATGTTCAGTTCAGTTTGAATCACAGTTTACATAATGAAAATTTGTAAACTGCCCAGTGTAAGATGGGTCATCTAAAAGGCCAGTGATGGTGGTGGTCTCCATTAGTGTCTTATTTCACTCACATTTTTAGGTAATAGGGAAATTTAGGCCATTTAAGTCAGGAGACTGACTGAAGGCAGGAGACTGACGTGGTCTCCACATTCAGCCAGACCAGTTGCAAGACAAAGGCATCACTAGCTGGCTAACCGTAGGCTGTAAAAATGGTGTAATAACCAGAGATTCAGCAGAAGAATCACTGCTGCTTATTGCTTGAATTTCAGCCACAGTACACTACTGTACTATGATTCTGCCCTACATGGATTTTAGGTCTGATGTAGAATTGGCATACGTACACTAAACTGAATGATGAGAAATAAAAACCCCACCAAATCCCACAATACTCTCGAATATTGCTTTAATGATTCCTGTATAAAATTTCCCTACCACTTCTTTCTTCCTCTGTGCTAACTAATTTGTGCAGGAAGAGCTGGATGTGACCATGGCAACCCTAAAAGAGAAGCAGAAAAAGCTTCAGGAGACGGAGAACCAGATCAAGGTCCTGCAGGAGCAGTTTGAGAGCAGCATAAATGAGAAAG
>VUQS01039890.1:0-12070 GCA_015108495.1 Heterochromis multidens | reverse complement strand
AAATGAGAAAGAGGATTTGGGTGAGAGCTGTGCCCTTTTTGCATTGCCATGTTAAACTCTCATGCTCTGTGAAAATCTCTTAAGGTGGAATAAATTTTACCACAGGTCCTTAATTAAATGTTTGGTATCTCTGCCAGCCTTTGGTTTGCTAACATTTATTCTTATTCTTTTTCATCAAAGTTAATACGATGGCTCTGACACAGGCTCGGTTGATCAGGGCAGGGAAGCTGACGTCCGCTCTAGGTGATGAACAAGTACGCTGGGAAGAAAGTGTAGCCTTGTTTGAGCAAGAGATCATCAATGTTGTAGGAAATGTCTTCATTGCAGCTGCCTGTGTGGCCTACTATGGAGCATTTACTTCCCACTATAGACAGCTGGTAGGTACAGGTTTATGCAATGCTCTTTAAAGCTGTACAATCTTCTGTAAGATAAAGCATTAGCAGCTGGTACCACCAGTATGAGTTTAGTGTAAGTTTTGCACTTCAGACACTCCATAAGACAAAATTTGGGCCCAGTTTTCTCATTATTGCACTTGCATGTCTTCAGTCTGATGTAGTCCACAATACAGTAATGGCCCTAAACTTAATTTTTTTTATAATATGAAAGGAAATAACAAGTAATAAGAAGGAAGTGATTAAATGGGGAAAACAACTGAAATTGTGTGGGATACAACCTCAGATGTTGTGCTTATGTGCTCCCTGTTTCCCTCTCCTCAGCTAATTGACCAGTGGATAACGCAGTGCCAGAAACTGAACATCCCGATCAGTTCCACCTTTAGCCTGATTAACATTCTTGGTGATCTATATGTCATCCGCCAGTGGAATGCAGAAGGTTTGCCTCGTGACACTGTTTCTACAGAGAATGGCATCCTGGTGACTGAGGGCCGCCGGTGGCCTCTTATGATCGATCCACAGGATCAGGTGAACTAGAAGCAAGGATTTCTTTAACTCTTTAACACTTTAACTTCCCATTTATCCACCTAATCCTAAGTAATTTATATTCATTTCACAAATTCATTCATCATCTTTTTAATTTAATTAGATTTTAAACATAGCAGTGTACAGCTGCATAAACAGAGTAAATATATAATTAACATATAAACCTCTACATGGACAGGCCCCTGCTTATATATCAGAGCTACTGAGACCTTATCACTGCAGCCCACTCCTCAGATCATCTGATCAAGGTTTCCTATTTGTTCCATGCTCTTACTTTAAAACCAGAGGCAATCACGCTTTTCAGGTTGTAGCGCCCAAATTTTGGAACAGCCTTCCTCAGTCCATCAGGTCGGCTGAATCTATGATTTGTTTTAAACGATTGCTAAAAACTCATTTTTATAGGTTCACTTTCCCTTAATCTTTTCCCCATTATTTTGGGCCTTAGTTTACATCTTTTTGTGTGTGTGGAAGTGTGTATGTTTTAATGAATGTGTGACCCCATGGTTGATCATGTGTCTGTATGTTGGATGGCACATTATCTTTAATGTGTGGCTTTTATTCAGACTATGAAGCTGAAGACTGTGTACCCTAACTCGGTGTTTTTTGGTCCCTGCGTTAGGATACATGCACACAGAAAGAGCTCTCTCAGATGTACGAGAACATGTACAGAATGAAGATACTATTGAAGCTTAAGTTAGGCCTGCTTTTAGCTCTTCTTCTTGACTACTGACAATCCAGTTTTTTCTCCTGTCGTGTTTGACTATGACAGGAGTTCAAAGTCTTGAACTGGATAACCTGGCTACAGTGGATGCCCAGACTGGATTAATTCTAACCTACTCAAGATTCACTGTTGCTGTAAATTACACAGAATTCATATACAGTATTATTTATTTCACATTACAGTACTGCTTTAGTTTCCCTTTTATATACTATTAAGTGCTTACATCCATTCGTACCATATATAGAATATGTAAAGAAATTATCTTTATCACATTAGGGATTAAGAGTTATTTATTTCATTCTTAGGCCAACCGATGGATCCGCTCCAAGGAGGGTAAACATGGTCTAAAGGTGATCAAGCTAACAGACCCAGGCTTCCTTCGTACCCTAGAGAATGCCATAAGTATGGGCATGCCTGTACTGCTAGAGGAGGTAGGATTACACCACTCATGTCATGGTAAAGCAGTCTAGATCATAAAGAAGGCAATTTATGGTCAGATGTAATACTGTAATTGTGTAAGTTACAAGCTGGGTTAACACAGGGCAACATTAATTGAAGTACAAGACCTTTACTGGACAGTCTTTTTCATTTTTCTATGTGTAAAAGATATTGTTGATGTCAAGAGTTAACTGTCTGGTTAAAAATGTGTGTACCGTGTATGAATCTGTTTTGGTATTTTGTGTGTGTATAGTTAAAGGAGACCCTGGATCCAGCCCTGGAGCCCATCCTGTTGAAGCAGACATTTGTGGCTGGCGGCCGAACAATGATCCGACTGGGAGACTCAGATATTGACTATGACAAAAATTTCAGGTTCTATATGACCACAAAGATGGCCAACCCACATTACCTGCCAGAGGTAAGGACAGCAGCACACCAACTTAAACCTAATTATATGCATGCAAAAAGCATTTTTTAATTAAACAGTAGTACACACAAAAAACTTTATGGACCATGATACAAAGATGTTAGCTGACATAACACATGCTTGGCATCAAGAAATGGCCTATACTATAGTCAGTTATTGTAAAGAGATGCAGTCACTTGTCAGCTAGCAATACCCTTTTGTTCAACACCAGTCTAGGAGAACAGGCACATTTAGTAAATGCAGTCATATACTCTTTCATTAATTCAAACAAGCAGTGCATAAAAACAGTAACATCACAGACATTATAAGAGAGAGACATGGCCTTCAAAGAATCCTGGATTGAAACAACAAAGATGGTGGTTTGAATTTATTGGTATTTAGATGTTTCAAAATACCTCCCAATAAGTGCCTGAATGCGTTTCAGAAAAGCTGATGTTCAAGATATAAATGTTTGATGCACATATTCAATTGTAGCTGCATAAATGAATGATCGTGGTTATGTCTTTTTCAACTTGGTTAAGAGGTTTCATTGTGAGTTGATCAGTTTCTGTTTCCACCTTTTAGGTTTGTATCAAAGTTACAGTCATCAATTTCACTGTCACTAGATCTGGTTTGGAGGACCAACTTCTCAGGTAGATACACGCAAACACATGAAAATAAGCTATTGCATCCAAACTACGTGACAAACATTTACAAATCCATCTATACATGAAATGCATAGATATACAGTATTGTATATGTATCCTAGAAAGATTTTTTGAATTTTGAGCTTTTTCCCCTCCTAATGACCAATGTTCCTTCAACCTGTTACTCTGTTTTAAGTGATGTGGTGCGTCTTGAGAGTCCACATCTTGAGGAACAAAGGAACGAGCTGATTGTGCACATCAACGCTGACCGAAACCAGCTGAAAGATATTGAAGACCGCATTCTTAAGCTTCTCTTTACCTCTCAGGGGAATATACTTGACAATGAGGAGCTAGTTCAGACTCTCCAGGAGTCAAAGGTAGGGATTAGGCTATATGGATATGGAGATCATATGGATATTCTTGTGCTGTGGTTGTGCTTAGATTGATGAATTTCACATTATCTGTCACCATTACTTACAATGATCATTATCATTTGTTTTTAAACTGGTTCGTGTTTTGTTGCTATTCATCCCTTGATGATTTTTTTTTCTGTATCCACTCTTCTCCAGGTGACTTCAGAGGCCATAAAGCATCGTTTGGAGGAGGCAGAAGCCACTGAGCTGATGATCAACTCTGCAAGAGAGCGCTATCGACCTGTGGCCACTCGAGGTTCTGTTTTGTACTTTGTCATTGCCAGTCTGTCAGAGATCGATCCTATGTACCAGTTCTCACTCAAGTACTTTAAACAGGTGAGGGAAAAGGACTGGGCTTTATTCTCAAATTTACAAAAACTACTTATACGGGAATGCTTAATGAAAATGTGTAAGTACCCATGTAAGGTCATTATTTTCTTTTTTTCTCTGGTTTGTTCCTTCCTTCACCTTTAGCTCTTTCATTCCACCATTGAGACATCAGAGCAGAGTAATGTGTTAGAAGAGCGCCTCCAGACCCTCCTGGATCAAATCTTGCTAAACTCCTACATCAATGTGTCACGTGGACTCTTCGAGCAGCACAAGCTTATCTACAGCTTTTTGTTGTGCGTAGAAATCATGAGGCAGCGTGGTGAGATCTCTGACGGGGAATGGCAGCACTTCCTAAGAGGAGCTTCCTCACTGAAAAAGGTGAGGTGGGAAATCAAGTCAAAAAAGTTCAGGTTGATAAAAATAATTAACTGAAAAAAATTAATATTTGCTATAATATTTGTTCATGCTTTTTTTAAAGAAGTATATACTGATGCATCACTGGTATGAATAGGAAATTTGCACTCATAATGTTTAGCCACTTCAGCGGCAGCAATCTGTTGCATAAGCAAACATTCACATTCATTTAGGTGAAAAGTCAACTGCAACATAAGAACAGATTCAGGTAATATGAAGGAGAAAGATAATAAAAAATAGTGACAGAGAGTAAAGTAAAGGAACAGAACTATAATAATTATACCATAAGTATATGACAGGTTTTCATCTTTACCCGTGTAACAAGGACCCAATGCACAGCCACTGTATTCTTGTCAACACTTTCTTTTGTTGGTAACTGCCAACTATTGCCACTCTCTGCTCTCACTCCTCCTCCTTCTGGTCCCGGCGTGCGGACGCAGCATCTGGTTCATGAGACGCTGGAAAGTAGCTGGGGCTCCGAGCAAGCCGAGCGGAAGTGTGACAACTTGGTACAAACTGTACGGAGTGGAGAAGCTGTACAGGCGCTGCTGATGTTCCTGGGCCTTGAGCAAATTTTCCCATGACAACCTCCCCAACGTGTGTAGCTTTGCTCTCAGGTCCAGAACGTATTGAATCTTATTCTTACCCGGGCTTGAACCTTCCTCCCAGTCAATAATTAGGTCCAACACCCCCCGCGGCTTCCTGCTGAACACTAACTCAAAAGGAGAAAATCCTGTGGAGGCCTGGGGCTCCTCCCGCACTGCAAACAAAAGAGGGTCTAGCCAGTGATCCCAACTGCGTTCATCGTCGTGAATGAACTTACGAATCATGGACTTTAAATCTTAATCAGCCGGTCCACCAACCCGTCAGTCTGAGGTGGGTAGACGCTGGTCCGAACAGATTTAATGCGCAATAATTCGTACAGTTCCTTTGGTGTGCGTGACATGAACAAGGTGCCCTGGTCAGTCAGTGTGTCTTTTGGGATACCGACTTGGGAGATGACCTGAAACAGTGCCTGCACAAGGCTCTTTGCAGAGATGCTGCGCAACAGCACTGCTTCGGGGTATCGTGTTGCATAATCTACGAGGACTAATACAAAACGATATCCCCATGCACTCTGGTGAAATGGTCCGATGAGGTCCATGCTAATGCGCTCAAATTGGACCTCTTAGTGGTAACAGGCACAAGGGCGATTTTGGAATGGCTGCCTGGTTCACCAGCTGACACTCCGGGCAGGACGCACACCACTGGCGAACGTCAACCCGGATGCCTGGCCGATAAAATCGGGCCATTATTCGCTCCAGAGTTTTATCATGTCCCATATGCCCCGCCATGGGGTTGTAGTGAGCCGCCTGGAAACCGTTTACTACCAATTTTCACTTTTATTGTATTGTGATGTTTTCTTCGTTAGCGTTAGGGTAACTGCATCACAAATAAATATGTTCATATATTAAGAAAACATTGGCAAAACTGTCTGGGAGCCTTCTACCCAAGCCATTTTAAAATAACTGCATAATACTGTATTTGCATGGTAGTGCAGGTCATTGTCATCATAAATGTAAAGGTATTCAGTGGAAATGTAAACATTTTTCTTAATAAAATAAAATTAGATTAATTGATTGATTAAAAATGCTGAAAATGAGTATTGATTAATGGAATCATTAAGTATAAGTGATTTTAATCAAATATCTACACAGGTGTGCAGAAGCTGATTATCAGCAACAATCACTCACGTGTTTAAAAACTATTATGCTTAGTAAACAATTAATACATTTGACTAGTGGAAGGCAAAAAAAACAAAAAAAGAGTTAGAGGCAGTGGCTGTGGAGAGGGAGGTCTGGCCATCTCTGCTTAGACTGATATCCCTGTGACCCTGATCCAGATAGGCAGTTGCAAATGGATAAATGAAGTGTATATACAGGCATTCAAACTGACTATAAGGAATCCAATAACGGTCGCAAAATCAGTAGAAAATACTAATTTACTACTAATTTTATGACCATTAACTTTTCTTTTTCCCTATCTTCCAGGAGTATGAAGAACGGCCAGGTGTGCCGTGGCTAAGTGATTTTTACTGGCAGACATGTTGTGAACTGGAGGAGACACTGCCTTGCTTCAAGGGCATCTCCAAGGAAATCACCAGAACCCATATCCATATTAAGCTAGGTACCCCAACCCCATTGTTATTGATGTTGATCTGATAAGGATCTGCATATGTCAGCACGTTACTCCTAAATATAAAAATAGACCTGTTTGACCTACATACAGTTTTTCATGTTTCACTCTTTTAACTAGATATTCTAATCATTCTTACACCATTCATTTACCAAACCGTGTACAAATCCTGTGTCTGATTTCTATACCATTCAGTTTGTCGTCTCTCCTTTAGGACATTTTGAAGCATCTTTTAATCCAGAAAAATGGGAAGGCTATGTGTCACAGTTGCCTCCTCTCAGGAAGTCCAACAGGAAACAGGAGATAAAAGGCTACTGGAATGAGCGGTTGGGATCCTTCCAGAAACTAGTTCTTATCAAGAGCTTCATGGAAGAGAAGGTGATCCTGGATGAAGTCTGTGGAAAGATATTTATTGAGATTTTGGCAATTCTTTTTCAGGTGAAGAGGATTTGAGGAGGATTTTAAAAAGTGTAACTGTTGTTAATATTAAAGAAAGGACCTGTCTAAGTACACTGAGGTAAAATGACACTGGTTTATAGGTCTCCATAGAGCCTTCAGTACATCCGCACCAAAGCTTGGTCAATTTTTCCTGTCTAATATCTGCTCCTTTCTTGGGATTCATTTTTTGATACCACCTCTTGAGGTTTTCCTTCATCACACCTGCCTGTCCTGTTTTCCCTGTTATTCTGTGACTTGTATCCTCTTTTTCCATCCAGGTGGTTTTTGCAGCAACTGAGTTTGTGATTGTCAACCTGGGTAAGGAGTTTGTAGAAAATCCTCCAGTTGACCTGGCCAATCTCTATAATGATATGTCTCCCACCACCCCACTGGTCTTCATCCTCAGCACTGGTTCTGACCCTATGGGTGCCTTCCAGCGCTTTGCAAATGAGAGAGGGTGTCTTGACAGGTAAGGGGAAAAGTGAATGGAGATGATAGCTAAGGTGAAGCCAAGAATGAATATCACACAAATACTTATAATCCCACCAGCATGGCTTGCAAAAAGGTTCTCAATTTGTTCAACCAGACTGTGAAATTTGAAATATAATCATAGCCAGCCAGGTTTTTTTTAATAATCAGTAGATACAGGTTTCTGTAAGCCAAGTAGTGGGAGGTTTTCAGGTTTGGTTGTCTCAGGATCACATCTCCACTTTTTGCAGATGATGTGGTCCTTTTGGCTTCATCAAGCAATAATCTCCAACATGCACTGGGACAGTGCAGCTGAGTGTGATGTGACTGTGATAAGATATAGCACCTCCAAGGCCATGGTTCTCAGCCAGTGTGAATTTGGTAGGGGCTCAGAGTAGAGCCACTACTCATCCACATCCAGGATGCCTTCTGGACACCTCCTAGGTGAGGGGCATGGTCAAAGGAGATGCTGAGTCAGACCTGGGAGACTCTGGAGAGATGTGTTCCCAAACCAGCATTTCAGCTTGCTTGGGAACACCTCGGTATCTGCTTGGAAGAGTCGGAGGCAGTAGCTGGGGAGAGGGAGGTCTGGGCATCTCTGCTTAGACTTCTGTCCCTGTGACCCTGACCCAGATAGGCAGTTGAAAATGGATGAATGAAGTGTATATACAGGCAATTAAACTGGTGATTCCATTTTTCTGTGTTTCTCAGGGTTGAGGCTATCTCACTGGGTCAAGGCCAGGGACCTATAGCAGAGAAGATGATCCATTCAGCACTGAAGAGCGGCAACTGGGTCTTCTTACAGAACTGCCATCTGGCTGTGTCTTGGATGTTAGCCATGGAGGAGCTCATTAAGACCTTCACTGAGCCTGGTAGTACTTTGAATTGAGCTCAAAAGTTTCTATTTATTTGAGCCTGCCGTGTTTCCCATCAATATTGCTATTGTGGTTATGCTAACATTTCACTTTACATTTCCTTCTTATCGATTTAGGATAGTGAGGGCTTATGGAAAAATTTATTTTTTAATGTATTAAATTAGAATAATTACTAAATGTATGTACTGCTTCCAAATGTGACTCTACTTGACATGAATTTCAGTGTTTATAGTGCTCATGGATGGGGATACACAAGGAGGAGATGCTGGGCTTCAATTTAGTTCCAGTTTTTAATCTGTCAGGTGGACTGTACGTACAGTACATTCACCGACCACTTCATTAGTTACACCTTGCTAGTACTGGGTTGGAACCCCTTTTGCCATCAGAACTGCCTTAGTTCTTCACACAGATTCAACAGTGCTGGAAACATTTCTCAGAGATTTTGGTCTGTACTGACATTATAGCATCACGCAGTTGCTGCTGATTTCTCGGTTGCACATCCATGATGCAAACCTCTCATGCTCTAATGGATTAAGATCTGGTGACTGTGGAGGCTATTTGAGCACAGTGAACTCATGGTTATAGGTGTGTTATTCTGCTGGAAGCAACCATAAGAAGATGGGTACACTGTGGTCATAAAGTTATGGACATTGTTAGCAGCAATACTCAGGTACACATTAGTGTTTAAACAATGCAGCAGAATTCAAGACTCATCAGACAAGGCAATGTTTTTCCACTTTTCTCTTGTCCAGATTTGGAGGCCATGTGAATAGCCTTAGTTTTCTGTTCTTAGCTGACAGGAGTGGCACACTGTTTGGTCTTCTGCTGCTGTATGCAGAGATTCTCTTCTGCATACGTTAGGTGTTAGGAGTGGTTATTTGAGTTACTGTTGCCTTCCTGTCAGTTTGAAGCAGTCTGGCCATTCTCGTCTGACCTCAACAAAGTATTCTCACCCAGAGAACTGCTGCTCGCTTCTTCTGGTTCTCTTCTTTGAACCATTCTCTGTAAATCCTAGAGATATTTGTGTGGGAAAATCCCAGCAGATCAGCAGTTTCTGAAATAACAACCATGACATGTTCAAAGTCACTTAACTCACATTTCTTCCCAATTCTGATGCTCAATTTGAACTTCACCATGTTTTCTTGACCATGTCTGCATGCCTAAATGCATCGAGTTGCTCAGGAACCACAAATTTTTCACTGACTTTTCCTTTACACTTTTAATTGCACTGCAATGTGCACACACATTGCTAATACACAAATTACTAAACTGTGGTGTTTTGTGCCTTGGTTTTTCAGAGCATTTGTATTATTGATAAAAAATCCTGCACAACATTTTTACAGATATCCTTTAGGCTTTTTAATGGCTTTGAATAATATTCCTTCGTTTCTCTACAGAAACATCAATCCACGAGAACTTCCGTTTGTTTCTCAGTTCCATGCCTACCAAAGTATTTCCTGTTACAGTGCTCCAGAACTCTGTCAAGGTAGTCACACACACACACACACACACACACAGTGACACTATAAAAACTATAGTTGAGTTCATTTGATATGAAGATTGTCTCTGAAAAATTGCTCTGCAGGATAATACAATGATTTAAGGTGTATGTGCATTCACCCAGAATTTCATCCATTCATAGATTCTTCCTCTTGACTGAATTATATATTAATTTTATCATGTGTATTTAACTGTCCATTGGCCCATTCTGGTGTGGACACAAGGATTATAGCAAAGGTTCCAAAACTTTTGAACATCTGCTGTTTAGTGCTAAAAGATTTCATGTGCAAAATTATTCTATTGTTAGTTATATTAGTTATACTATGGTATTCTAAAAGATAAACCTCTATGCAATTTGCCCCCCAAACTGAGCTACAGTGTAGGGACTTGCAGAATAAATAGAGACATAATAAATGATTTTGGTAATTACCAGTATTGTTAATTTAGGGCAGCTGTTGCATAAACCTTACATTAGGTGGTGGTCTAATAAATCTGTTAAGCACTGTATATTGCCTGCATAAATGTGCATCATAATCGTTGATATCAATTAAATCTACATTGAATAATGTAGATTTAATTTAAAATTCTACCAGTGACCAATTTATCATCCTTCATATTATAAATATCCATATTTGGATTTATAAATGCTGCAGCACTATGAATGAACTAAAATAACAGAAATTACAGTGCTTATCAGTGCTTAAAAACAGTTGCATGCATGATTTTTCGTAGTCTTCTCAGAAGCTGTCTATTTTGTCATTGCCAGGTGACTAATGAGCCTCCTAAAGGCCTGCGAGCGAACATGCGTCGAGCCTTCACAGAGATCACCAGCAGTTTCTTTGAAGACCACATTTTAGGACGACAGTGGAGAAAGATTGTCTTTGGAATCTGCTTTTTCCATGCAATCATCCAGGTCACATACACTCTCAGTACTTTACATGTGTACTGCTTTGTTTTGTTGGATGTTTTTTACTTTTGTATGTGGTTGCATTGTTGTCTGATGCTTCTCAGCCGTCTTGTGTTTAGGAGCGGAAGAAGTTTGGTCCACTGGGCTGGAACATCCGCTATGAGTTCAATGACAGTGACAGAGAATGTGCTCTGCTCAACCTCAAGCTGTACTGCAAAAATGGCACCATCCCTTGGGATGCTCTGATCTATATCACCGGTAGGAAGCAAATATCCACAGAAAAGTGCATTTGCTTGTAGGTGTATCTAAATTGTACAAGGTTAATGTTCAAGCTAATAAATTAGGGGTTTTCCGTGTGCAGCAGGGTTTCCATGATCCATGATCGTTGTGTTGTGTTGAACAGACACTACACTGTTGTTCTGTAAATACCACACAGATTTTCATCATGCATCATGCAAAGTGTTTGCTGATTTCACAAAGCAGAACAGTTCTGTAACACAGTTTCACTCTGTTCTGCAGCCGGGTAGGTGGGCGGACAGCGTACACACCCAAGTTTGTGAATGCAATAACTCGAGAAATAAGTCACCTAGCACTTGGTCAAATTTATAACATAGGTGCAAAAATCTCAGACAAGTTTGAATCTCAGTGACCTCGACCTCAAGGTCAAGGTCAGAGGTCAAGTTTTCTGAAAATCTTGTAAATGTGATAACTTTTCAAACTTTTCAAATTCATATCATAGGTGCATCTGTTAGGAGGCTACTGGCGGCAGCCAGTATTTTTTTAATATTGTTTGTCCTTGATGTTAACAGACAAATTCAAAGTTATTATAAAAAGAGACTGGCATCCCTTTCATTTACAGTTTTCATCATATCTCTGAAGTTCATTTGTTTCCCTAATCTGATTTTCAATTACACCTCCAAATGATTATGTGGTTAATTCTCAGTAGAGCAAACCTCTTGATGCATGCTCAATAATCCAGGTAAAAGAATCCCAAAAAGTTGAATCTGTTCATCTGGACGTAGCGTTTTTTAGTGGGAGAAACGTTTCGTCAACTTATCCAAGTGACTTCTTCAGTCTCAGCTGACTGCAGGATTCCCCAACCTTATAAACAGTACATTTGCATAATGACCGAAACTAACACCATTGACTAACAGACAACACATACGGATCAGTATTTAAGGTTTGACTCTCATCATCCCCTGGAGCACAAATTGGGTGTCATCAGGATGCTACAACACAGAGCGAACACCATCCCCACAGACACAGCGGCCAGGGAAGCACATCAAAAAGGCCCTGAGTAAATGTGGGTATCCCAGCTGGACATTTGTCAAAGCTGGGAAGGCACCTAAAGAAGGCTCCAGGCGATCCAGGAGAGAAGAAGGACAACTGCTGCCTAAGAA